>JANHGL010012887.1:0-11182 GCA_024611195.1 Ceyx melanurus | reverse complement strand
TCTCCAGGCTAAAGAGCCCCAGCTCTCTCAGCCTCTCCTCATAAGGGAGATGCTCCACTCCCTTCATCATCTTGGTGATCCTGTGCTGGACTCTCTCCAAAGTCCTTTCACTTTAAGGTGCTTTAAAGCAGCCCTCACAAATTAATGTCCAAGGTGTGATTGTTTTCTGTTCTGAAATCAGGCATGTGCTGAGCCTTGGGGAATAGAGCTTGCTTAAAGGTGGCAGGGTGCTTACACAGGTGTCTGCAAGTCCATGTCTTGGTTAAAGACAAGGTAGGGACACTTAAGATTTTGTTTTGTGCTCTGTGTTCCAGTAAACAGGCTTCTTAGTAACTTCTTGATGAGATGGTTAGTCCATGAGAACAGGGCTGTTGTCCAGGAGTTTGAGGAATGTCTCCTCTTTTCTGCTACTCAGAGCTGTTGACCTCTTTGGCAGAGAGAGGGGAAGGTGTTATCAGGAGGGAAGATCCCACCCCTGCTTCACATGGCACCTTTCCTGGCCAGGGTGAGGTGGCAATTATTTGTGAGGGGGAGTTCAGCACAGGCAGATGTCATGCTGTATTGGGCACTGCTGCTCTAGGGTCACTTTCAGAAAGCCCTGAGAAGTGAAATCTACGTGCAGGCAAACACATACCTTAACATAATCAATGCTGTGGGGCAGGTGCCAGGTGCCCTCTCCTTCCCAGTGTGTGTTACATCTCTGTCCAGCTCATGTCACCACTATCTCATGATGAGGCAAAGTGCAGATCAGAACAGAGAGTCAAAGACCTTAGTGGTAGCACTTCCAAGAGCATGTGGCTGCCAGAGTTATCACCTGCAGTAGATTTGGCTCACTGCTGTTGTACTAGAGGATAGAGTGTTTACAAGAATGAAGTTGTTTGGTTGTTGGGGGTTTTTTTGGGGTTGTTTTTTGTTGGTTGGTTTGTTTGGGTTTTTTTTGGTTGTGGTTTGGTTTGTTTTTGTTTGCTTTTTTTGTTGTTTGTTTTTTTGGTAAGGTGATGATATGATGCAGCTTACTCTTGGGTCTGAGGCACACTTTATTTCTTCCTTATCTCTACGGGGCTCCCAAATACTTTTTTCTGCAGTACCATAAATGAACAAGTAAAATTAAAGCTACCACCTTTTGTTGAAAACAGTTGCATATATCAGCCAGTCTGCCTGGTACTTCATTGCTCCTAGTTTTCAGTGATCTCACAAAGACATGTTTCTGTTTTTCTGGAAAGCAACTAAACAAAAAAGGAGCAATCAAATAACCAGAGGGAAACAAACATCACCTATGAGATGGCATCAGATCTTGAGCTGTTATTCCATGTGTGCCCTGCCCTTCCCATTTCTTGCTGGATTAGTGTCACTGGTGGTGTAGGACACACATCAGCTGAATGGCATCCTCTGCCTGCATTGCACCCTGCTGCACAGACAGATGTGGGGACTGAAGGAGTTCGCAGCATGCCTGCTTGGGTGCTCAGTGGTGCTACTTTTATTCTCCAGGAAAGGGATGATGGAGGGTTTGGGCTGAAGATTGGTCTTGGGAGAGGCTTTCTGATGGCATGTTGTCTGCTGTGTGGTCATGAGGCTGCTCAGGGGAACAGGATGTTTTACATCACTTGCTAGGTGACATTAAGGTGATAAGTAACCCCCTTCTCTGTGTCTTCTCCCTGACAAAAATGACACTGTGCCCTCAAGTTAAATGCTCAGATTTGATTCTTATCTCTTCCTACCTCTCCCTAATTAAGCTGGTTTCCTCCCTGACTCCTCCTGGGAGAGATCCTAGCAAAAGCCAGGCAGGCTGGAACAAGGACTAACAAACCATACATCCAGGTGCCCTCAAACACCGGCAGTCACCAGTGGTGGCAGGGTGGCATTCCTGCCATTGTATGGCTGCATGGAGAAAACACAACTGGGTTCTGGGGAATATGCTACACACTAGGGAACAATGTGATTTCTGCTTTGACTAGGTGCAGTCTGGTGTGGAACAGTCTGTGAATACTTTGTGTTTAGATAGCTGAAGGATTCTGTAGCGTGCCATTGATTTGATTGGGAAGTTAAGAGATTCAGGTACACGTGAAAAGATGGCAGTTTTCCCACATTTGCCTTATTACTGCTTCCTTCAAATCACTGGGTTGCTGAGCAGGCACTGACTTGAGTGTCCTTATGTTGTTCCTTTAAATTATATATTTATTAATTAAGTTTATATTTTCTTTTTAGAATTATATTAATTGAAGTTGTGCAGGCAGCTGTAGAAAATAACTATTCAAAACATTCTTAGAAGGCACTTTTAAGTCCCTTACTACAGGTAGTGGACAAAGACCCAGTTAGAATCCAATCAGTTAATTTATTTTCTTTATTTTTCTGTCTTTTACTGAAACTGAGAGGCTCTGACACACAGAGTAAGGTAGAGAAGTCTTCATATGGCAGTGAGCATCCCAAGTTGTGTGCTGGGGAGTTAGTTATGGAGCTTTTCTTGGTGAGGTGGCATATTTGCTGAATTACACACTTGCACACTTTTGTTTCTGCTTTCCTTAATGTTTTTTTAAGCCAAATACATGAAAAGATGAGGCACAAAGGTGTGCTGCAGCATTAAATCTGTTACCAGGAGTGTCACACATTTCCCATGGGGCTGTCTATAAACTTTTTTTAGAGTTTTTTTGTTGTTGTGTTTTTTTTGTCTAACAGGATTGGCACTCCCTACTTGGATCAGAGACTGGGATGGGTAGACACAGTGTAATGTGTATCACTGCCTTCTGATTCTGCAGGACTGGGGTTTGGTCTGAGCTTCCCTTCTGCTAAGATGCTTTTCAAAAAAGAGGTTCAGAATTATACCAGCTTGGGCTCTAGCTGTGCATGGTTGTAGGGGGCCTAAAATCACTTTTGAAGTAGAATTGAGGAGACCCATGGAGTGTTATGTGAAATCTAGCCTAGCTGTAGTGTCTGCACTCTACTAGATTACATGAGCTTGGGAAAAACTTTTCTGAGCATCATCCCACAGAAAACTGTGAATCCTGTTCAAAACACACAAGAATAATTGAAACTGTGCCATCTATTGGTCTGCACTGGTGAAGGGCTCTGGCATTTGTTTACTGGAGGACCAGCTAACCTGATGGTGCCAGGTAATGGCAGGGAAGCCAACAGTGCCCGCATCTACAGTTAGCAACATAACCACTCCAGCAGATACCAAATCACTGTATCTTAAAGGCACCATCTTTATCTTGCTGTTAACTTGTCTAGATAAAGGCACAGTGATAAAATGGGAATTGCTCACTGTGCTTGTCATAGTGAAAAGTATTAGAATGCAGAAGCAGGAAAGTATTAGAGCTCTTGGTGCTCACTTTAGTTTCCTAAAAGTCTTCAGCTTGGTCTGTCAACAATGACTTATTTTGAACCAGTGAATAAAATAGTGTGTTAAATAAACCACTAAACCTTTCACACTCTTGTCTTCCCTGTACCTTACCAGTATATCTTGCTAATACCAGTATTATGTTACCAGCATTATGTTAGTTATGACTTCAGTTTGCATTTATTTTCTGTTTTACAGTCCAACACAACTTCTGGGTTTGTTCTCAAGAGTTTTCTAATCTCAGAATCTCAGTAAATCACCTGATCTGTGGAAGATGGGATTTGGTTTGTGTAAAATACAGGCTGAGGGTAGTTGAGAGAGCTGGATAGAGACTTCACACACTGGGCTTAGTGTTAGTAACTGCCCAGGAACTTTGTACCACTGTCATCTGGTGAAAAGTTCAGCTTTTTTGGGCTGGGTTCTCATGTGAATGGAGATGATGAAATTGCCACAGTTGGAAAAAACCCTGGTTCACTTTTCTGTGTCTGACTTGGTACTGGGACAGGAGTGCCTAATTTGGGTCTGACTGCCTTTATCTCTTAAAGCTTTGGAGCCTTCTCTAGTAGTAATAATAACATTTCTTTTGCACTGTGGGTACCGACTACCTAATTTTTGGAGCATTTCTGTGAGCTAAATGAACACCTGCCAAGGAACTGGAGTCCTCATCGTGAAATGCAGTAGGACGTGGTGGTTTTAAATGTCACAATGAAGTGAGAGGTGATGGCTTTGAGATGTTGAATCAAAATTCAGTTGTACCCAGGCAAGAGGATAGAATGCTGCTTGACTGAATTTTTTTGTTCTCCTTAAATATTTTTGCTCATAAAATGAGTGTTAATGTCAGGATCCTGGCTAAAATCAAACAACATTGTTTACCACCTGTTGCTGAATTTCTTTGCAGCTTTAACAGACTGCAGCATTCTTCACCTCTGACCCTAGGGTTTGGGTGTTTTTTGGTGTTACAGTATTTTAAAGTAGTGGATATATCTTGTTTAAGATGTTTTTAGTTCAGGTTACAGGTTTTATGCTTGTATCTTTGCACATGTGTTTCCAAATTGCTAGAAAATATATTTTGAAATTCAGTGCAAAAGCTGCAGAATTAAAAAAAACCAACCCTAACATTTTTATGGTTTAAGTGTTAACTATTAACTGAGTTTAAAATGTTGGTTATGCCTGTGTGGTATGAAAACCTCAGCTGATGAAAAACTGGTATAGCTGTGAAAACTTAGTGGAATGTAGCTCATCTATTAGCTGAAGTTTTTTTCCTAGCTTTTCGCTTTTCTCTTTTTTTTTATGCTGAGCTGGCAGCACTAATGTATATGCAGAAGAGACTTAGGCTGATCTGTGACACACATCCTCTGTAAAAAGCCAGTTTCCTTCCCTTTCTAATCTAGTTAAAGCTTTAAGGGTGATGCAATAAAGGATCCTTCTAAGGGATTGCAAATAAAGACTCTTTTTCCCTTGGGGATTTTTTTCTGCCCTCCCTGAACCTTCTTCTAGAAGTATCTTTCTAGAGGCAAATACTACCTGGGTTAGTCTTTAGGTGCATTCTTGGTTCACACTGGCAGAAGGTTTGCATGACCCCATAATTTAAGCATAAACTGTTGCATCTCATGAAATCTTTTCCTTCTAGTTCTGTCCGCTTTGAGTGTGGCTGAAACACAACTGGACCATATCTGAGGTTGAATGAGCATACACCTACATGCCAGGAGGGGATTTGCTGATTGGACAGACAGCTTACTGCAGAGATAGCAATATCTTGAGCTTGAGTGCTTGTTTTGACTTGTGCAACTCCTCTGCTTAGGAAAGCAGCAGCTGTCACCCACCCAACAAAATGCTACTTCAGAACAGTAGGAAAACACAAGATGTGGACATGGAAGAGTGTTGGTCCAATAACTTTTATTACAGCAAAGGCACAGCTACACAGCAGCCATCACATACCCTTCTGTTGTTATCCTGCTCTGCTCATGTGCTTAGCCACTGCCCAGCAGGGTGGCAAAAGTAATGCCTGTCGTGCCAGAGAACAGAAATCAAGGCAATGGAGTAGCCTTTTAAGACCACAAGCAAAAAGAGTCACTGCTCTGTGTCTGCTGGTGATGTCCTCAAAGTGTGTCTGCTGGTACCTGTCCTCAAAGTAAAACATAGTGGACACTGATACTGGTGCAAGTACTGCAAGGTGTATTTTCCAACCAGCAAGTCATGTCAGTTTTGAGGGGAAGGGATCGTTGGTATATTGACAGTCCAGATCACTGCCAACCTGGAGGATGAGCTCATCCTGCCAAGGCAGGGTCTATTTGGAGCATCCTGATGGGAACAGCAGTATAGTGTTGCATTTAAGAAATGAGACATCATCTATAGCCAGACTTTATGTGAATTTGGGCAATCTGTGTCCACTAAGCATCTGCTTGTTGGTCTTTCCCAAAGATTGAGAAAGTTCTTTATTTTGAAGTGCTGTTGCTCAAGAGTCTGATTTATACTAGTGAAGGGGCTGAACACTTGCAAAGGTTGCCCTAAACTAGGCCAAGAAAACGATCTTTTGATTTAAGGCTGAAGCTTGTCTACTTTTTTTCTTCTTTGGACTTGACTCTCAAAAGCAAAATCAAACTACTGTCAATAAGGATAACTTCACAGTGACCAACTAAATTGGAACATAGGGAGCAACCATGGGAGGTAGATGAGAGAGGCATTGGGAGTTGGCACTAAATCCAGAAGTGACAGATCTTTCTCAGTTTAGGGGAAGTGAAAGCTGCTATGATCCACTGACTGCAGACTGGATAGGCCTTAAACTCTCACAGTTTAGGGTCAGGGCAGCCCTCAGGCCTATAACAGGTGCTGTCTGTTAACCCACCTCCCTCCCCAAAGGGGAAGAGAAAGGGAATAAGGGGAAAGACTTTGCTATTAGAAAAGGAAACTGGAACAGCTTGAATGGAATGTAAAAAAAAAATAAAATAAAATATACAGATATATACCACCTGATGATAATTACATCAGTGTCACCACTGATGCTGTGGAGCAGACACTGGGAGAGTCCCAGACTGGGCCCAGCAGCAGACAGCAGCTGTGTTCAGGAGCTGGATTCTGGTATTGGAGTCAGGAATACACTGACCAGGATCGAAGGCAGAATGGACAGAGTCATCCTTGGTGTTCCAGTGAAGGAACTGAAAGAGAAGCTGAGCCAATCCAAGCTGGCAAAGAGAGGGGAGAGGAGCCCTGAGAAACAAGACCCTCCAGATCCCTCTGCACAATACTGAATATGCTGTTTATGAGCTGGAGTCTCTTGCTGGTTAGTTGGGGTTACTTTTCCTGTGACAGGTGCAGCCTTTCACTGCCTGCACCCCCAGTGTGGCACACAAGATCCAGCACAGTGGCCTTGGGCTGCACACCAGTCCCTGTACTGACTCTAACCATGGGGTGTTGTGAGTGCCAGGAGCAGCCACTGCCTGGGAAAACAGGCTGCCCACTACAGACAGGGCAAGGAGTGAGAAAGGACTGAGCTGAAGAGTGAAATCACTGAGCAGAATCAGTGCTGTTCTCACCCAAACCAGGACATGTACTTTAAAAGAAGTAACACGTGAGTCATGTTCCCTGAATCTCTCAATGAGAGTGAGGGAGCTGTGGCAAGCTGAGGCTGCATGCCCAAGGAAGGGGTCACTTTTTCTCTTCTGATCAGCCTTTCTGCAGAAGGGAAAAAAAACCCCAAAAGTACAAGACAGTTGGGACACTTTGATCCTGGGCAGCTCTGCCTGCCATTTTGCTGGAGGTTCATTACCTCTGCCAGTTTCATGGGGTAAGCCTTTCCAACTGGGTAGTTGATGCTGAAGTATGTTTCAAGTAGCATGATACTGCCAAGGTGGTTCTGCTTACTTCTTTTGGGGCTTTGAAATGGTTCTGATATCGGTGTCTTCTGTTTGCATGTGAACAAGCAGCCTCTCAAATGCATGTAGCCAGCTCATGAAAACCCTTCTGCTATTAGCAGTGGACATTTCCTTAAAGTGTTCCATCATGCTTTTTAATGTGGTTTGTTTCCACTGAATTTAAGGTAATTTGCCCAAGTACAGGGAATTCTGGATGGGTCCTCCTTGGTCACAGTTCATACTTGCAACTTCTGCTTAGCCCCATGCATTTTAATAGCATGATGTCATTCCTTGTTTGCTCACACCAGAGTTTTGCTGTTCGAATGGTGGTATGTGATTGGATATCAGCAAGGTGTTTAATTTCTAGTCTGTTTGGGGTTTTTAAGTGTATTATGTCAGTTGATGTTTTGAAACGTCTAAAATCTGGGTATTATATAGGGGATAATGTCTGTGGTGAAGTCAAAACCCAATCTTATTGTCAACCCCATACTTTCTGCCTCTTTAGAAGCATTTCTTGTCCTCTGAGCTGGCTTGGACTTCCATAGCCTGTGCCAGTCCTGAATGTGTTCTGTATACTGCATCTGAAAATAATTTTGTTTGCAATAATAAGTTGTTTTATCTGGTCAGATGTGAGGTCTGTTATCTCTGTGGCTGAGAAGGCAATTCAAAGACTGAGAAATTTGAAGTTTCTGCTTATTTTGTGAAAATTGGCAGGAGAATTTTTAAGCTGTTAGAACTGCCATCCTATTTGGAGCTGTGCTTGGGATTTACTTCTCAAAGCAGTATGGTGAGGACACTTGGGAAGTTTCCTTTAAGCAGGCTTCATTTTTTGCACTGCTAGAAGTCTGAATAATTGTGAGGTTTTTGTCTTTTTTTCTTCCTTTTGGCAAGCTATAGTACACAGTTGTCTGTCCTGATAACAGAATTTGTCTTGCAGCAGGGGAAGACATGAGAATATCTCTTCTGTGTTGCTACACAGGGCTTAGGGAGGTAGGTCCCTTCAGAGACGGAAGCTCTGCAGGCTGCTTTTGCTGGCAGGACTGCTGGCGACCACCCTGCAACTGTTGCTTCTGTGCCCTGTGTCTCTTCTTTCTGATGGCAGAGTCTTTCTTTTGGCATGTGTGTCATACAGAAGGGGTATTTGAGACTTGAAGTACTACCCAAAGAGAGGTATGAGTCTTATGTCTCCTGCTGACTTTCCATGCTTGCTTAAATTGACTCTGCATCCTTGAAGCCAATATACCTGCAGCGAAGGCTAACTGAGGACTGGTCTTCTTTGTGTGTACCAGCACGTGTCAGCTGTGCTTTCTGGCAGAGTGATTGTGATGGCCACTGTTTTTAAAGATAGAAGCCAAAAATGGTAACTTGTGGAATGATGGTCAAAGTGTCTGCAGTTGCAGGATGAGAGGGAAGGTCTGACTTTGTTGTACAGTATTTTCTTTTCTCCCAGGGGAGTTCTAGGCTGCTGGAGATGGATGCCAAGCTGTCTCCTCTCTACTTGCATCACCATTTGGTCATGGCAAATATATGAAGGCTGTGGGCTCTGATTAAGTGGCTGTTCACTTGGGTGTTACCTACTGTTTGCAGAGCCAACACTGTTACACATCTGATGCACACAAAGCAGAGGAGCTGTAGTCTACCATAAAAACAAGCCATGGCTGCAAGCAGATGAGGCTTGTATTTTTACACTAGCCAATCCTGCACAACAGGCCTGCTTTGCTGCATGATTTCTAAGCAAATCAGGGTACAGTTGCCCAACTTTTTGAAGGACAACTTCAACTCCTGCCACTATAAGTAAGGATAGAGGCATCTCTGAGGGCTATTCCCAACACAAAGGTGGAAGAGTGCCTTAGGCAAGGAAAATGAAAACATAGTATTTGCCTAAAAAAAACCAAACCACCCCTCAACTTCAAAATGTTATTTTTATCATGCTTTCTAGACATGTTGTCCAATATTTGGAATATAATAAGGGCAGATGAAAATTTCCTGCCTCTTGAAGCTCATCACTATGCCATCTAAAGAGTTTGTTGTCAACATTGTAGATTGGGGTCATTGGCTTTGTAGGGTACAATGCTGTAACAGGCTTCACCATAAGGAGATTGCTGTTTCTCTGGATAATCATCACATGTCACCCAGTCTTCAGTTTGAGTTTCACCATCTTACTGGTTTTAAAGCCCATTTTTGTTTTATAGGCAGTAGCTTCAGACCCCTTTCACCTATAAATGACAGCGCTGGGTAGCGAGTGTGAAAATCAGTTGAGGTGTACAAAGTGCATCTATCCTGTATGTCTGAAGAATACGTCCCAGATAATTTATGGGAAAAACTAGCACAAACTTAAGTAGTTCTGTAGCAGTGCTTTGTTTGCCTGCCCTGGTCCTGTCACTGTGTGAGGGTTTGAAAGCTAAGGCAGGTTTCTAGCCAGAGTCTTTATAGTAGTCACATGTGCTACCAGTAAATGCTTTCAACTCCTGGAACTCCAGCTTTTGGTCTTAGCTTCAGCCCCTTCACATGCTTATGCCTTGCAAAAAAAAAATAATCAAAACCAAGGCCTCCTGTTGCTGGGGGTATGACCAATGAACAAGCAATACCCTGGGTGAAGCTGCTTGTGATGGGGGAGCCTGATGACCTCACTCTCTGGTTGTGCTCAAGTGCTTCTAACTGCTGACACTAAACGACAAAAGGTAAAGCTTCTCATGGCCCATCCTGTCCCACTATTTCACCTTGCTGTGATGCTTTAAAGCAGCTGTTAGGAAAATAATTGGGCTGCCCCATTAGCAGCCTCTGTGGTGAGAATGAAGGGTCATAATACAACAGCAGTTTCTCTGGTGCCATGATGCTTGTCTGTGAGGAATACAGGCTTAGCCAAAGGCTAGTAAATCCTCCAACCACAATGGATATGTAGAAAATAACAATTGTTTTCTGCCTTGCATGTCCCATCAGCAGGGAGTAAAATCCCCTGAAGATAAATAGCCATGTTTGTAGTCAGGGCACACTGTTCTATTTTCCTCTTTGCTTCTGAACTGATTTATGGCCTGAATCCCCTTCTCCCCCTTCCACCACCCAGTTCCTTGTAGGGATATACAGCATGTGAAGCTGGGAAGTAACCCGCAGACCCAACTATCATATTGTTTTCTCAAAGCTTAAGTTTTAAAATGGCTGAGAATCCAGTTTATTGTAGGTTATGGTCACAACCCTTTGGGCAGAAACCCCCCAGACTGAAGTCAGACCCGGTGAGCTTTGTACTGTATGGCAGATTGAGATATGTTAAAATGCAACTGGCATGCCTTTTATTTTTAGAAGGCAACATTCAGGATATGAAAACTGTAGCCACAATTTCCGTGGGGCTTTGTTTTTCAACCCTATTGTTTAATTTTAAAGGCACTGCACCATTAAGTTTCTGGAGGAAGGTGTGAGCTGTCTGTGCTTCCAAGTGAAGCAAGACAGAATGGGAGAAAAGTTTGAGAACAGTCTTGCTCTGTAACCTCTCTCCTTAGACTTTTTTTTGGTCCTGCTTATCTATGGATCTTTCCAGTATTTCTGGCAGTGGTCACTGCTTACTCTGGGACCTGTCCTGGTCCTGCCTGTAGTAAGATAATAAAATAAAAAACTGTTTTGCAGCTGTGGTTTCTCTTGTTTTCCCCCCTTCATTGGGCAACCTTTTGAGCTTGTTAAAGTAACTGGGGATGTTTCTACAATGAGGACAGTAAAAACTGCTTGCTGTAGAGAACATGAACACTTTTTTCTTCCCCAGATAGTCAGTGCTTTAGTTCTAATCTGCATGGGACAAGACCCCACATAGCACTGTCTTGATATTTTTTTTTCAATGAACATTTTTGTTTTGCTCTTTGATTTAACCAATAATGTAGCAAATGTGGACATTCTGTCTTTAGTAGGTGGATGTCTTCAGGTCCTTTAGCAGGTTATTTTATTGTTTGTTTTCCCCCCCCCCCCCCCCTGCTCAATATGTGTTTTGTCTCCCCGTGCGTGTCCCGCACCA
>JANHGL010012886.1:0-17899 GCA_024611195.1 Ceyx melanurus | reverse complement strand
TGGTGACCAAAACTGGACACAGTACTCAAGGTGTGGTCTCACAAGTGCCGAGTACAGGGGCACGATCACCTCCCTACTTCTGCTGATCACACCGTTTCTGATACAAGGCCAGGATGCCCTTGGCCCTCTTGGCTGCCTGGGCACACTGCTGGCTCGTGTTCAGCCGGCTATCGACCAACACCCCCAGGTCCTTTTCCGCCAGGCAGCTTTCCAGCCACTCCTCCCAAAGCCTGTAGTGTTGCTGGGAGTTGTTGTGACCAAAGTGCATACTTCCTTGCAAATTCTGTTGAGTCTATATCTTGTCCAATGGTTAAATTTTATATTCCACAATGTCAGTATTAATCAAATTAACTTTTCTTAAACCTCATATGGTATTTGGCACATAGAGTTTAGAATTATAAATCTAATGATCAAAAAGTTCTGTAAATTGTGTAATTTTTCAGAAAGTACAGATTGAAGTTTCCAAATAGCTAACAGTTTCACAGCCAAATCCAGTTAGTCTGCTGTAAATCTAGTTAATCTTCAAAGAATGGTTTGAATTTAGAAAGATGTGCCCAGTGTGACTTTTAAGAAAAAGAAGTTGCTTTGTCCATAAGTATAACTTGGTGAACCCTACCTTCTCTGCCAGTAGTTACCTTTTCATTAAATTATGTGAAGCTGGGACTTTACATAGACTGTAGATCTATAGTACAGCTTCATTCTGTCCCTTTCTCCTTCCTTGTGGTAGAAGCATAGTTTTTATTTAAAATCAGGCATTTTCATGCTTGTAAATTAATATTGAGAAATTTTTTTATTTTCTCAATTAATATTGAGAAAAATATCAGTAAATCTGTTTGTTCCAAAACACAATTTGCACATGCTACTTTTACACACATAGTGCAATATTAACAGGTAATGTTAAGAATTACAAATAAATCACACAGAACCAAAATCAGAAAAGCAGCATTGGCCTTAAAGATTTTATCTCATGTTACTAAAAGCAGTAGGGAAAAATTTCTACATACAGCTCAAAATCATGTTCTACATTTAATTAGAAATAACTTTGTGTTCTCTCCAAATGATTTTGTCTCTGATATGCTGCATTTTTTTGTGTGGAATACTCTACTGAAAACAAAATACAATTATGCTTCAGCTAGCACTGACAAGTGTTCAAATTTTTATATGTGAAGACAGAAACCTTTGAAATATTGCAAGATATCTATGCAGGATATGCAAAATAGTAGTAAAGCCATTTCAATTACTGACAAGCAACTCTCCTTCCCCAGTTTCTGATGCTTGAGGTCTCACTTAGGCCTCTGAAAAACTTGCTCAATAACAAAGCCATATGTACCTTTCTATTGGTGGTTTAGGAGTTATATCCAAGGAGACTAACAAGGCTATTCAGAAATACATCACTGTCTTAACTCAGTATCTATCACTACCAAGGTGGTGATCATACCAACAATGTATTATTGACAGTGAAGTTCCCAATATTTATTTGATAAAATAACTCTTTATAAAACAAATGAGAAGAGTATTTTAGCAAATACACTGTACTGATAATTTACAGTTCAAAACACTACCTTAAATTTCACCTTCAAACAATTTAAGCAGAACATAATATTCCAAGTAATCTTAAAGATGCTTGAAATTCTAAACTTGCTATATTGCTTTAATTAAAGGGAAATTAACTTCTCAAGATATCAATGCAGCATCATACCATGAATGATACATTATCAAATGAATATGATCTCATTGTTTGATTTCAATATTTAAAACTAGACTTAGAAGTCAAATTATTATAAATTGTAATACGAAATACATAGTAACCTCCTTTGTTAAGCAGACACATAATTTATGCAATAGAGTGGAAAAAGCAGGCAGTCATCACAAAACAGATGCCTGCCACTTGGCAAGAAAATGATCTGGCCTTTAAATTGAAAGAAGTGAAACCATCTATTTCCTTCATGCAAAGGGAATCCAAAAACCATCCCAGAAAACAGAGGTTGTGTTTTATTCACAAACCACAATTTCCAAGCAAATTTTTCATATTCTCAACCCACACATCTCCATTAATTTCCCCCAGATCCATAATAGACCAATTTGTCACAGAAAAAAAGGAAACACACAGAACCCTTCTCTTCACCTTGGAAGCACTCTGAGCAGTTTATTTGTCCTTCTGATCTTCCTAAGGACAAAGCATTCTTATATGTGTTCCTCTAACAATTTCAACAGTTTAACTCTCAGTCTATATTACAAGATTCCTACTACTCCCTAAGTAAATTTCCACCAGCACCAAACTGGTAGAAAGCATGTGTATGTGCAGAGAAAATCTCTGTGAAAATAATGACTGCCATGTATCACACAGCCCTTGGAAAAATGAAAATTAATATTTCATATTTCTAGTCAAAAGTAATGATCAACAAACCAATTGCTGATAACTTCTATAGGTCAAGCCAAATTTTGACAATAAAAAATTCTGTAGTTCCACAGTTCAGTTTTTCCTCAAAAATAAAAAACAAAACCCACCAAATTTTCCTTATCAAGTATGATCAGAAAGAATCTGTGTCAGAAATTAAATCACTAAAATATAAAATAAGGCAGCAAAATTTATTTTTTTAACCTCATTAAAGGTTTAAGTTTAATGGTAGCAATGAAACCTTGAAAAGTGTGAGAGTTTTTAATTAATATTTTCCTTCTACAATTTAACCATTTTGCAATTATTTGGATGGAACAGATGGAAGACGACTTTGGATTATTGTTTTGAAAGGACAATGGATAAAGTTTAAAAATACTGAGTTCTAAAGAAATACTTTACTCATACAGGTATGAAAATCTACATGAACCATTCAAAGAATATTCTTTCCTATAAGAAATGTTAAAAAAAAAATAAACTATACATCTTAACTATACTTATACATCTACTTTTAAAAGAATTATCATGTTTATTTCAAATACAGTAGAATAGACACAAGGGATACATGACTGTTCTCAGAATCCAGAAGTCTGTTTTTCATTCCTTCCCTCACACATCAGTGAATAAATACAAAGATGTAGAATAATTTGGAGACAACTGACACATCAGAGGAATCTGCTCTGCAACACAAAAACCTTACAAATTTGGCAGTGGCAGAGAAAGTACAAAAGCTAGCAGATCATTTTTTAATCATATAATCATTCCTCATTTTATTAACCAGTGCATTCACCGCAAAATTCTTAGAACAGGCATTAACCAAAGCATTACTAGAACTACTGCCCAGATTCCCCCCAGTGTAATCCATATTGTCCCCTTTCCTTTCAACATATTTTTCACTGTTACTTAATGAATGTTTTTAGTTACATTATTGAACATTTCCAAATCAAGCATGTGGACA
This sequence comes from Ceyx melanurus, assembly GCA_024611195.1. Classification (NCBI taxonomy): domain Eukaryota; kingdom Metazoa; phylum Chordata; class Aves; order Coraciiformes; family Alcedinidae; genus Ceyx; species Ceyx melanurus. The sequence continues at coordinate 14,546 of JANHGL010012886.1, read as the reverse complement.
TTTATGTTGTGACAGAACAGTCTATCAAGTCAGTTCTACCCAGTCTTCCCTTTTTGTATTTACATGTCAAGGAGGAAAACAATGAAGATTAGAACAGTTTCCTGCAACTCGTAACAGATAAATAATCTACTGTTAAAGAGACCTAACTCACACTGGTTAAAGCCTAGAACAAGAAGATGATGATTAGCTTGAAGTTTGTTGGAATACCTGCTTTGACATTCAAGCCTTAGTAGTAACAACAGACACCAGCCCTACATTTTTTAACCAAGCAACATCTGCAATATATAGAAATGGAACAAACAATCAAGAAATCCACAACACTACTTGAAGGATTTGCTATATTTATTGTCACTGTGAAAATAAAAATCACCCACCATTGAGAACTGTATCTATGAATCACATTCAGATGTCAAAAGTCTAAAAATTATGTGATCAAGAGAGTGGTTTCTAGGCAGTTTATAAATGACAAGTTTAAAATCAAAAGGTAGAAAAGCATCCGAAGAATTACACATAAAGGTGCAGGCTCTTGCAATCAACATAGGACAATAACAGTAACAGCAACTTTTCTCATTGCTTAAGATATCAAAGCTAAAGATAACGAAGTGAAACAAGGTCGTTTGAAACTACAAAATTAACAGAAATTAACTCAGCCAGCTCACTGACACTTTGTAGGAATTATGGTATCAGCAAGAGTGCCTTTATTTTCTCAAAGTACTTTCAAGCCTCATAAGTAAATATTTAGCAATTTGCCTGAGCAGTGAGGGAAGGAAAAAGGGAATCTTTTTGTACCCTTGTATTTTGATGCATCGCCAACAGTTTTCCACCTTCTCTTTAAATCAGAAAAAAATGCTATATAAAAACAAGGCAAGAGACAGCACAGGACTTTCCAAACACATTTCACATTTACACTCTGATGAATCTCCTAGAATGCTTAGCATCTGCAAGCAGCATTAAAATATTTTTCCTTTTAAAGCACAGCTTTATGACAAAAAGCCCAAAACATCCACCTGAATTTAAAAGTAGATTATGTTACAGAAGAGACAGGTCTCAAAGCATCTGACAGATTCAATTCCTCCTTCAGCTATGTTACAGGCATCAGATGGGAGGCAGAAATAATACACGTGACCAAAAACCAAGCAATTCACCCTCAGTAAGATCCTTAACTACCCGCTGCTTCCTTCAAGCTCTTGGAAACATTGTCTGCAGTTCAAATCTGCTATATTAACAAGCAGAAATAATGCAAGACACCGGTAAACTCTAAAGGTGTCTGTGTTTGTGTTTACACAACACAAAACTATTTGAGATACATCAAAATCTTACATTTTCTTATGGAATCTTGCACCACACCTCAGAAGGAGGAGAAGTTTCCTCTCCAATGAACTGTGATTTGTCAGTTAAAATTGTATTGGGAAGATCAGGTGGCATTCTACTCCCAAAATGAACATACTATTTAAGTATACACACACAAAAAGCAGATACAGAAGTGGGTTAAGAACTAGCAACATAGTGTTCCTGGATAGCTATAATGCTCCCCCATATACACCTTCAGCATATACACCCATATCACTGAGTGATGTATGTATCTGGATTTAGGAAATCTGGATTTAGGCATGAAATAGCACAGTAAAGGAAAACTCCCATTCTATAATGCTGATTTATTCATAATATGCAGAATACACTTTTTTACAAGGAACTCCATAGAGATTTTTAAGTTGAAATCTTCCAAAGGGATGTATCTTCTTCCCTGTGTTAAATCAGTCAGTAATGTGCAGAAAAGTTGAATTAAGCTACCACCTAAATAATCTTCATTGTTAAAAATGTGAGCTTATCAACTGCAAACTTTATCAGCATTATTTGTTCAAAATTTGTTTGTTTCCTTCAATTAAAAACAAAACCAAAAGACAAAACAAACAATAAATGTGTAAAGACTATTTTTTTTTCCTCAGTTAATGTAGACATCTGCAGAAAAGACTTGAACATATACACTGGACTGCTAAAATGGAGAAATGACAGCAGCCTTAGAATTTAAAAACAGGAAGAATTCTGTAATATCATAAAAATGTTATTGTCCAGCCTTTCTTTTTCCTGGCCACAGCAGTGCTGTAGCTTTCTTTATTTGGTAGTTTAACATAGTTAGAATGAAATTTAAGTTGGACATACAGCAGAAACAGCAGTACCACTGTGCTGTAAATGCAGGATACATAAGCAAAGCTGCCAACATACTGTTGTTCCCTAGTGGTACAGGGACTGGCTGTCTCAGCGGTGCAATGCTTTATTACTGCACATGAGCAAAATTCTGATCAGACAAAACCATCCATCAGCTTTGGGTCCCTCACAGTCATGAAGCACATCCTGCATACAAATCAGAAACATGTAGCTTCAGAGGTAGCTGAAAAATGAGAAAAAAGTAAAGCAAGAAAGGTAACTTCGAAGGCAAACAAAAGTACAGAATCACTGTACTTCTCTGTGCTCTTTTCTGAGCCCTTTTGGAAATCTCTATACATAGAAATGAAAGCAAGTTATGTCCATACTTTAAATCTATTTGAGAAAATGCTTAAAGCCAAGTTCACTTCTTCAGATATATGCATATGACTCTTGTTATTTCAAAGGGAGAGTGACACAGACCTAGCTCAGATTCCAATTTTATTCTAATATTCATAAATATAAAATATTTCAACACATAAATTTTTAACCAAATTTATAATAAAAGTTTTTTAAAAAACAATGAACTGGCAATGACTGACAGCAGGCCTCCAATACCTACATAAGACAACCATCCACACCCCAAACTTGACATGAGAGCCTAAATTGAGCTAAAGAATATCTGCACATGGAAACAATAATTCCCACCACAAATTAGTTTCTTTGGTAAAAGTGTGGCTCTTACAGAAAAGGAAAAATAAACAAACAAAAAAAGCCAATAATGATTTGACGGAATTAGCAGAATCTAATAATTAAGTTGTAGAAGCTGAGACTTCTTAGAAGAGGGCAAGCATTCCTTCTCAACAGCAGAATCAGGTGAAGTACCACTAATTTTTTTCCTTTTTTCCTATGACCATTACCTCCAGCTGAAACTCAGCCAACTCCTCCTTATGTAAGGCTATGAATCAAACAGTGGGAAAGCAGAGCCTGAACCATCAGGGTATGATGATAAGGAGGTGGGTATCTTCAGCACAGTGAATGCATGGAAGCACATCTCAAAGACTCCCTCACTGGGCTCACATGAACATTACACAGAGAAATTGCCAGAACAGATCTTTGCAAAACAGATTACAAAACAGAGCCCAGGAATAATGAGCACACAACAACCTCATTCTCTGGGATCTCATAAAGGAATATGTGCAGCTACTGCACAGAACTTCATCAAAGGCTTCTGGAGCAGCACACGGCTCTCTGCAATTATTGCCATGAAAAGAAAACCCCAAAGCATCCTTATTTGCAACTTCCTTGTCAAATGAATGCTCCAGGTCATGTTCAATTTAAACATCATGTGGTAGGAAATAATCAACTGCTGGCCTTTGACAGAACTGCTCAACTGTTCTGACTTTGTACACAAGACAGCAAATATTTTTAACTAAGTTATGAACAATGACAATTCAACCTGAAGGAAAACTGAACAAAACAACAAAACAAAGCAAAACAAACAAAAAAACCCCACCACTAACAACAGAAAAAAAAAGAAAAAAACAAACACAAAAACAAACAAAACACAACAGAAAAGCAAAATAAAAACAAATCACAAAAAAGCCACACAACAACTAGCCTGTGTAAAAGATCACAGGGCAGAGTACCATACACACATGGAAAGCATAATGCAAAAATGGTTGTGTGAAAGTGGCTAGCTAAGATTTATAATACATCTCACATTTTCCGTCACTTCAAGAACAGAAAAAGTAAAGATCAGTGTTATAACACTTTATAAACAGGAAGGATTTCTCCTTTTATCAATTTGGAATGGAAAAAGCAAAATCTAATCAGAATGAAAAGGAAGAAACTGGCAAACTAAAAAAAGCCTTAATGTAATAACAGTAATTTTTTAATGTGATATTGTATCATTACCTTCACAACAAGATTACAGCACACAAATACTACATTCAGATCTGGATAATTTGTGCTTGACTACATCTGGCTATGCAAAAGATATAAGGTACAGGGCAAGCTGTCTAGCGCATCTATCCATCAACCGAGACTACTTTAAATCAAGGTTTGATTTTAGTTTATTTTTTAACTAAAGGAAGTTTAAATTTATAAATTGTTTGGGAATTATCACAGATTAATCTCATTTTTTTTACATGCCAAGATCAACACATTAAGAATATCTTGAATTTTGAGACATACTGTAGTAGATTAAAATATCTGTAACTACGTGTTTATTTTGAGCCATTCCACCCACGGTTCTCTACGTAGGTATTTATCTGGCTCCTATAATTATGGTATCTAAATACTGATCTGTATGTTATGTAGTTAAGAACAAATGAGTGTGCCCCCCAGATAGGGAAGCATACCTCCTACTGACGTCAATAGGAACCCTGAGAAGAAAATCTTATGCCAGAAAAAAAAAATCTTTAAAAATAACATCACAAAGACTATGTAGATCTCAAACAAATGGCTATCCTCCCCCTTCTTTGTGAGAATGAAATGCCTATTTGCGTTAATAGGATTTAAGCAGGTATTTTAAAAAAAGCAGGATGCATAATCTAAAATCAAAGTTTTTTAGACCAATTATGGTCTAAAAAAGCAAGGGGGGGTGATCTGAGGATGGCTGATGGCTTTCTGAAAAACAATGAACAGATTCAGCTCCCAATGGAAGCTAAGGGCATTTAATATAACAGTCTCAGGCCTCGGATATTCACATAGTTCTACTTCTAAAAACTACTAAATATATTACTCATTATGTGAAGAATGAAAACTATGGAGAATGTTGTCTTTTTCATGAGACAGTGAAGTTGTAGCAACTCTGAGAAAACCTTTGAGAGCAGAGCTAACAGGACAAGAGGAAATGGGCTTAAGTTGCGCCGGCGTAGGTTTAGGTTGGATATTAGGATATTTTTTATTACTGAGTGGTGAGTTGCTGGAACAGGCTAACCTGTTGAAAAAACATCCATGGAGGTATTTAATAACTGTGTAGATGTGGCACTTCAGAACATGGTTTAGTGTTCCTGATAATATTTAGTAGATGGTTGGACTTGATCTTGAAGGTCATTTCCAACCTTAATGATTCTATAACTCTATGATTCTATAAAGATGCCTAAATGTGAGTAGACCAAGAGGCAGTGCATCATACAAATGTTCTGAATTGTAGAGATTAAGGTAGCTCTCTTTAATACAATGCAGCTGTAAGATTTTTGTGTTGTCATCAGTGTGTACAATATCAATTCCACTTTAATCCATGCTAAGTAGCAGTAAATCACACATTAAAAAAAAAAAAAAAAAAAAAAAAAAAGTCTCCCAATCTTTGGCTTGCACAGTGTTAATGGTATGCTATCATGATAATATATGTGATTTGTAGGTTACAGTAATTGTAAGTAGAGAGAAAATGTAATGATGCAGTTTGGTACCCTTATCTGGATCACCTCATGGTACTGACAGCTCTGTTTCTTTCTGCTTTCAAGGTGGTTATTATTAGAAAGGTATTTCTGTTTTGATATATTTGGCATTCTTGATGAGCAATAAGCTACACTGTTTAGAGTATGTTTTTGTATAGGAGTTCAAACATCAGATTATTACAAGGACCCACAAGTAGAAGCTCATAAACAAATGCAGCTGTCACAAAATAAGAACAAGCTCACTGCTTTCATAAAGGATCATGTTTAAGGTAAGACTAAAGAGAAAGACACAAGTAAAAAAAAATTGCTTTGATATGGAGAAAAATATTTACAATTCCTACTTTACTCTCCTTAAGCACTGCAATTTAGAATGTAAATATAAGAACCTTAATGTGTTTCATTCTTATTATGAATATATTAATTAAAATTCTTATGCCATGAGATGTCAGGTGCTTTTAAGCATGAAGTATTAATTTGTTGAATCAACCTTAAAAATAGCACTCATACTCTGCTTCTAGTGTCAAATGTCTGAAAATTCACAACAGAATCACAGAATTGTCACAGTTGGAATAGACCTCTGAGATCACCACATGTAACTGTAAAAAAACCCCAAACAAAAAAAACCCAAACCCCAACAACAACAACAACAACAAAAAAACAATAAACCAAAACTACAGAAAACATAACGAAGAAAAAACCACACACAAAAAAACAACCTTACCATCCCACTGGACCATGTCCTGAAGTGCCTTATCTACATTTATTTTTAATACTTCCAGGGATAGTGACTCCACCACCTCCCTGGGAAGCCCTTTCCAGAGCCTGACTGCTCTTGCAATAAAGAAATTCTTCCTAAAGAAATTCTTCCTAATGTCTGATCTAAACATCCCCTAGTGAAACTTCAGGCCATTTCTTGTAGGCCTGTCATTATCTACTTGAGAGAAGAGGCCGCACCCAGCTCACAACTTCCTTTCAGCTAGTTTTAGTGAGCAATGACATCACCCCTCAGACTCCTCCAAACTAAACAGTCCCAGTTCCCTCAGCTGCTCCTCATAGGATATGTTCTCCAGACCCTTCACTAGCTTGGTTGCCCTTCTCTGAATTCAATCCAGCAACTGAATGTCTTTCTTGTGCTGGCAGACCCAGAAATGAACCCAATACTTGAGGTGTGGCTTCACCACTGCCTTCTACTGCTGACCTCACTCTTCTTGTCATAGGCCGGGATGTCACTGACCATGGCCACCTGGACACACCACTAGCTCGTATTCATCTGGGTGTCCACTCGCATCCCCATGTCCTCTTCCCCCCAGGTAACTTTCCAGACACTCTTCCCCAAGCCTGTAGCATTGCCTGGGGTTGCTGTGGCCCAGGTGCAGGATCCAGCACTTGGCCTTGTTAAAGCTCAGAGAACTGGTCTTGGTCCATTGATCCAACCTGTACAGATCACTCTGCAGAGACTTCCTACCCTAAAGCAGATCAACACTCCTACTCAGTTTGGTGTTGACTACAAACTTGCTGAGGGTGCACTCAATCCTCTTGTCCAGATCATCAATAAAGATATTAAAAAAGACCAGCCCCAAAACCAAGTCATGGGGAACACCACTAGTGACCAGTTGCCAAGTGTCTTTAACTCCATTCAACACAACTCTCTGGGCTCAGCCATCCAGACAGTTTTTACGTTTTACCCCAGTGAAGAATAAATCTGTATATCACACAAGCTGCCAACTTCTCCAGCTGAATGCTCTGGGAGACAGTGTCAAAGACCTTACGGATGTCAAGGAAGACAATATGCATAGCCTTTCCCTCATCCACTAGGTGGGTCACTTGGTCACTGAATGAGATTAGGTTCATTAAGCAGGACCTGCCCTTCATGAACCCATGCTGGCTGGGCCTGATCCTCTGGTTGTCATCTATGTGCTGTGTGAGTGCACCCAAGATTAACCACTTCCTAACCTTCCCTGGTACCAAGGTCAGGCTGACAGGCCTGTAGTTCCCCAGATCCTCCTTCTGGCCCTTCTTGTAGATGGGTGTCACATCGGCAAGTCTCCAGTCATCTGGAGCTTCCCCTATTAACCAGGACTGCTGATAAATGATGGAGAGAGGCTTGGTGAGCTCCAGCACTAGCTTGCTCAGTACTCTCAGGTGGATCCTGTCCAGCCCTATAGACTAGTGGGTGTCCAGTTAGCAGGTCATTAACTGCTTCCTCCTGGTTTATGGGCTGTTTGTTCTGTTCTCCATCCCTGTCTTCCAGCTTAGTGAGCTAAATACCCCAAGGATAATGGATCTGATTATTAACAACTGAGGCAAAGGTGGCATTCAGTACCTCAGCCTTTTCCACATATGTGGTGGCAATGTTCCCCTCTGCATCCAGTAAAGGGTGGAGATTTCCCTCAGATCTGTTTTTGTTGTTAATGTATTTGTAAAACCTGTTTTTATTAACCTTTAGAACAGTGGCCAGACTGAGTTTAGCTGGACTTTCAACTTTCTGATGTTCTTTCTGCATGACCTAACTGAATCCCTGCAATCTTCTGGAGTTGCATATCCCCTCTTCCAAAGTTGATAAACTCTCCTCTTTTGCCTAAGTCGCAGAAAAGCTCCCTGTTCAGCCAGGCCAGTCATTTGCCCCAACAGCTCATTTTACAGCACATGGGGACAGCCTCTAAGCCTTTCCCCTTAAAGAATGTCCAGCCTGCCTGTATCCCTTTTCACTTCAGGAACTGTCTCTCCCGAGGGATTTTTGCAAATAAGATTTTGGAATAGGCCAAAGTTAGCCCTTCAGAAGTCCATGGCAGTAGTTCTGCTGACCCCCTCCTTACCTCACTTCAGCAAGAATTTAGAATTCTATCATTTCATGGTTGCTATCCTAAAAATGGCCTCTAACCATCACATCACCCACCAGCCCTTCTTTGTTAGTGAACAGAACATCTAGCAAGGCAACTTCCCTGGTGGGCTCACTTACTGAGTCAGGAAGTTCTCTTCCACGCACTCCAGGAACCTCCTGGACTGCTTCCTCTCTGCTGTGTTCCACTTACAGCAGATGTCTGGTAAGTTGAAGTCCCCCACAAGAATAAGGGCTGATGATTTTGATATTTCTGCCAGCTGCTTGTAGGATGTTTCATCTGCATCTTCATCCTTGTTAGGTGGTCTATAATAGACTCTCAACAGGGTATCTGCCTTATTGGGCTTCCCCTTTACCCTAACTCATAAACATTCAACCTTGCCATCACAGTCATCGATCTCTATACAACCAAAACACTCTCTAATGTACAGCCACCTCACTGCCTCTCCTTCCCTGTCTATCCTTTCTGAAGAGTCTATAGCCATCCATTGCAGCATTCCAGTCATGAGAGTCATACCACCATGTTTCTGTGATGGCAACTGTTGTAGATGTCCTACTTCCAGTTCCTCCTGTTTGTTGCCCTCCTGTTGTGTGTGCAGTGGTGTAGACGCACTTGAGGTGGACTACTGGTTCCACCCCTAACACTGCCGTGCTACCCCTAGGCTTATCTCTAGTGGGCCTGATTTTATCCCCCTCTCCATTCAAACCTGGTTTAAAGCCCTCTAGATGAGCCCTGCCAACTCCTGACCAAGAATACTTTTCTCCTTGTGGATACCACACCACCTGCCTCCAGCAGGCCCAGTGCCATGTAACCATCACCATGATCAAAGAAACCAAAATTCACCCAATGGCACCAGCCTCTAAGCCACATGTAAATCTGGTGGTGCCTTCCTGTTCTTTTCAGCATTCCTTGCCACAGAAGGGATTGAGGAAAACACCAGCTGCACTTTCTGATCCTTCCACCATTCAGCATGCTACAGATGTACACCACATACGCAATATATTCAATAGCTTATACTTACTACTAATCTACTGCATACATAATGCCTGTAAGGCTGTGAAGCTAAACAACAATACCAACAATTTACCATTAAAGTAACTTTATAGAGTTCTTCTTGTTATACTACCGAGTTACCTATGAAATTATTGGTGGCTGCTTTATGCTCTGCAACACAGATTTGTATCAATGTGTGCTAATGGCTTCAATTAGTTTTTGCGGCACTTCCCGAGCAAGTATCAATGTAGCATTAAAAAGACAATGCTATCATAATCAAAATACTATGTCATTAGAAAAGGAAAACTAATAAAATACACATATTTTTTAACTTACTATAGATGAAGTAGTAATAATAATTAAGATATAGTGCAAATCATAGTTTTGATAACTAAAAAAATACTATGTGTAGGCTGGAATATAAAAACTCTTACTTTTGTTAAGCTTTAAGGCGGTACTAATGAAGAAATAAACATAAATCATTACTTAAAAACAGACTGCTGTAGGACTTGTCATCTCAGAAACTTCTAACAGTCTTTACATGTTTGAGTAAATAATTCCTGACTGTGTATAAACAAAAGTTTATGACTGATCAGAGCTGGTTTAATTAACATAAGCACACAAGAACTTAAAGTTTTGGAAAGTCTTCTTCAAGGCTTACAATCTAAATAAACATGTGTGGGAAGGAGTACTTCTGTTCACTTATACTTGCATTATTTGGGACTACTCTGACTAGATTTCAGTCTGGCTAATCTACTAACAGCAATGTAACTAAAAGCAAATTTGTATTCTGCGGTTTTATAAATCATGCTGCATTAAGCCATATGACTAACATCTGTTGCATATTGTTTCTTCTTTGATCCTTCACCCAGGGGAAAAGCAGAAGCAAAGATGTTTCTTGTTTTGATTGGGTTTGGTGGGTTTATATATATATATATATAAATAAATGTGGTATTAAATATTTATGCTAAGCAAGTAAGGATAAAAACATTCCTCTTGGTCCTGACAGCGAGTGGTATGGCATGTGCTGTCTCCTACTTCCTGAAAGCATTCACTTGGCAAAATTACATCAACCCCAGTAACATTTCACCCCCTAAATAAGCCTGTATTTTCCTCAATTTTCCCCCATGCTGAGGGTGACAGAGCTCTAGAACGGGCTTCCCAGGGAGGTTGTGGAGTCTCCTTCTCTGGAGACATTCAAAACCCATCTGGATGCGTTCCTGGGTGACTTGGTCTAGGTGCTCCTGCTCTGGCAGGGGGGTTGGACTAGATGATCTTCTAGATCCCTTCCAACCCCTAACATTCTATATTTCTGTGTTGCAGATCACCACAGGTTTCACCACGCTGAAGCCTAACAAGGTTTTAGGACACAAACCTTTTAGGGCTTTTTGTCTGCAGAAGCATGCATTTTTAAGATACTCAACGCCTTGAAATCTAATCAAAATTGCCAATCTGAAAAGCAAAGGTTTGATACATTCCTGAAACAGACTCTCTTGCTCATGAAAATGGACTAAGGCCCTCTTTTACACAATTTCCTACATACTGAATATTTGGTATGCTGATGGATTGGTTGCACAGATGTGAAGAGATTAAACCCAGTCTTCATCTGTCAGTATAGGATGATGCCTCCAGGCCAGTCAAGAATGATTCCAGTCTTAATGGAAAATGCTTTCCAGCAGACAACATGGAATTAGCAAGGAACAATGAGCTGAAAAACAAGGTGACAGCCAGAACATGCACCCAAAAAAATGGCTGTCCTACTCCAAACTTTCCAAAATCTTCCTCTGCCACACACAACTTATAGCTTCTTCTATCAGCTGTTCTCAGAGCACTAGCCACTCCCATTGAAGAACTACTTTATGAAAGTTATGACCTGGTACCTGTGATTGATTCAGTAAACCCTAATAGCAAGCATAAATATACAAGGAAATGGTGAGTTGGGAAAAAAACTGAGACGCTATTACATACATGCTGAACTTCAGCAAGCTCTTGTTTACCAGATTTTTGAAGCTCCCTTTCCCAGCACCTATATCCTCTTACTGATACTAAGGCAACAATTTCAGAGCTTTTTTGGATCAATGTAACTTGTCTCAAAAAGTGGGCCAGATACATGTGAAATGTCTAGCTCATGCTAACCTGCTGATCTGAACTCCGAGAAAGTTTAGCATATCAAGTTGCTCTCAAGGAACAGACTTTTGTCCAGAGTTTTACAAATACAACTCTGTTATTTCCTGCTATCATGGCAAAAGCCTTTCTTACTGTAATCATTCCATGGTTCTTAGACATGGGGATGATATCAACATGTACGTTTTTATGTTGAACACCTTTTGCTTATGGTTTACATCTACACACCTCTGCATGAGTTCCAGTTGGTTGGAGGTAATGCAGTAATCTTGTAGTCACCAGCATTGATTTCAATGACATCAAGCAAGAGGCTTTTCAAGTATACAATATAAGCAAAATATGCAGATATAAAAAAACATGTCCAGAAGCATTTATGAAGTTACTGACTTCTATCTCTAAGCATCCTGATCTCTAACTAGAAATTAGTTCAACATTGTGTCACTGTAAACTTGGTTACTACATATAACATTGCAGTCTGATTTCAAAGCAAATAGGAATGAATATAATGTACTTACTACTTAATGTCTGGACCAACTTAAAGAAGCCAACTATGTGAACTGACTTAGCTCAACTAAATTTTGTAGGTTTACAGGCTCCATGACAAAACATCCGTGACTTAAGTTGGTATCTGTGGAATTCATTTCAAGCAAAAGCACTATTAGCTACATCCCTTTCCAGCTTCTACAGGAAAAAAAAAAAAAAAAAAAAAAAAAAAAAAAAAAAGAGAAGGAGAGCCAATCCCCTCAACACACACACTCCAAAAAAAAACAGTGAAGGATCATAAGATCTTTCCACAGTTCCTGGTCCCAGTGTTTCCTGTAGACTCTACAAAACACTTTGCCAAAAATGTACTCTTCCTAAGATGGTTTTAGCAGCTCTGCCATTCATGAGACTTCGTACAGAATTTTTCATCTAAAATAGAAAATATTCTTTGGAAGGTGTAGTAAACCACCTGAATGCTCACCTGCAAACATTCTTGCCTAGAGCAAAGAAGTATAAGGCTATTTTATTTTATAGAAAGAAACACTACATGGTACCACAGTGGTGTGTAAAGTAGCTGAAAGTGATACACATTTCCAGGCAAGAAGGGAAAATATGTTCCTTAGTAAAATGGGTCCAAAGCTGCCAGCATCTGATGGTGGCTTTGTTGAAAATGAGTTCTGCATTTAGCCAAACAGCAGCAGCCTATTGAAGGTCATAATCACAGCTCAGCAGTGGATTCATCAACAAATTTAACTAATCAGCATTGAAATGTCAGAACAGTAAAACTAGCCAAGCAGACTGGATTAAATATTCTAAAAGCACAGAACACATAAGAGATTAAAATGATGCCTTTTGATGGATGCCGGACTCTTCCCAAAGATTACGGTCTAAACTCAGATTTGCAAAGGCCCCCTAGACCAGTTCGCAGCCCATCACTACTGACGTTAAGGGAAATCCTCAGACCTCACAGAGCAAGGGGATTGTTATGGACATTGCTTAGAAAACTAACAATGGATCATGAGACACTAAAGAAAGTTGTAGCTACTCCCCCTCCACAAGTGTAATTGACATTTGACCCAGGTCCTTGAGAAGTCTCATGATAGCAGGTGTGGGGACTGAACAGAGAGGGAAACAGATTAACAAAATGTCAAAGCAAAAAGATCACCTTAAGGTTAAGTAGGCTGCGGAACACTATGAATTTGATAAAACTGTCCTTCAGCAGTGAAGTTGCCCAACTCACAGAATGTTATGACAGAAAAAGAATAAGAAGAGTAAAAACAAGAGGTATAGGATCCAAGCCATTAAGCACAGGAAGACTTAAGCTGAATGCTTATGATCAAAGCTAGTATTGAATAACAACATACATGAGGAAAAGACTTAACTATACCATAACACAGAGTTAGAATGTTATGAAAGTGAAAAACCAGACTTGCAGCTGCTGAAGGAAGTGAGAAAAAAAATCCCAAATAACAACGCTATTAAAAAAGGCACCTTGAGATCAGTTTTCCAAGAGGACAAGGATAAATAAGATTGAAAGCTAAATTGACATCTAAGAAGATAAAGTTATCTTGGTCAGAGACAATGATCATATCATAAAGTACTTAAAGTACTTTGCATAAAGGTTGCAAAGCTAAAAAACAAACAAACAAAACCCCGCATCCCCAGAACTCAAACAAATAAAATCTCATTAAACCCAACTGTGACACAAAAGGCATTTTTGCCTCCCAATTCATATTAAGTCAGAGCTTTTATAACCACATATTGTTTATGTAAGACTTTATTGAAGAAGCTGCATATTTTTGGGAACAGAAACTAGCCTTAAAGCACTGTAAAACCATGACATTCAAATCCTCACTGCAAAGAAGTGTAGTGGCAAAGGCTTCATCTAATCCATATCCAACCACCTAGTACTCAATGAAAAAAAGTTAGTGAGATCATAACAAAGATCTTACAAGTTCTATTGGTGGCTGTGAAAAAGGAATTATTCTTAATGACCAATAAATGTTTCCACTAATTATAAAAGTTGGGTGTGTTGAGTTGTTTTTTCCTGCCAGAGAATATATCAATATAAATATTGGTACTACAAACAAGTCAAAGTATATATTTGGGAAGGCTTGTGAAGAAATGTGGAACACATGGTTACAAGCAAAAAGATTCATTGCAGAGAAAGATCTAATCATCATTCATAGTCTATGTTCTAAATGTTCTGTCCGGATTATTCTGAGTTCATGTTATTTTTTCTTTTAATGTGTCTTTCTTCCCAAGTTTTCTGGAAAGAAAGAAAGGGGAAGGGAAAGAGGGAAAGAGGGAAAGAAAGAGAGAAAGAAAGAAAGAGAGAAAGAGAGAAAGAGAGAAAGAGAGGAAGAGAGGAAGAGAGGAAGAGAGGAAGAGAGAAAGAGAGAAAGAGAGAAAGAGAGAGAGAAAGAGAGAAAGAGAGAAAGAGAGAAAGAGAGAGAGAAAGAGAGAAAGAGAGAAAGAGAGAAAGAAAGAGAGAAAGAGAGAAAGAGAGAGAGAAAGAGAGAAAGAGAGAAAGAGAGAAAGAGAGAAAGAGAGAAAGAGA
>JANHGL010012883.1:0-12185 GCA_024611195.1 Ceyx melanurus | reverse complement strand
AGCCCCCCCAGTTCCCTGTCTCCACAGCTACTCTCTAATACATCAGCCCCCAGCCTGTACTAATACATGGAGTTGGTCTTCCCCAGATGCAGCACCTTACACTTGCTCTTACTAAATTGCATTCAATTTCTCCCTACCCAGCTCTCCAGTCTGTCCTGGTCTCTCTGGATGGCAGCACAGCCTGCTGTTGTGTCAGCAACTCCTCCCAGTTTGGTGTCATCAGCAAACTTGCTGAGGGTGCTCTCTACTCCCTCGCCTAGGTCATTGATGAATATACTGAATAATATTGGACCCAGTAATGACATCTGGGGGACTCCACTAGCTACAGGCCTCCAGCCAGAAACAGCTCCACTACCACAACCCTCTGGCCTCTGTCCTTAAGCCACTTCCCAATCCACCTTATTACACTGTAACTAAACCCACACTTCTTAAGCTTGGTTGTGAGGATCCCATGGGAGACAATATCCAAAGCCTTGCTGAAGTCAAGGAATACCACATCCACTGCACTTCCCTCATCTAACCATCTACTGATATGTTCATAAAAGGCTATCAGATTAGACAAGCATGATTTCCCCTTACACAATCCATGCTGACTACTTGTGATAAACCTCCTTTCCTCCAGATGATTAGAGATGGCATCAAGGACAAGTTGTTCCATTACCTTTCCAGGGATGGAGGTGAGGCTAACGAGCCTGTATTTGAATCTTCTTACAATGTTGCTAGAAACTATCACAATTATTATATTCTTGTTTATCCAGATGAGAAATCAAATATAGAGACCCAAGTTTCCATTGCATGAAATATCAATATTCTAACAATATTTGATTTGGTCTATCTGATATGGAATCTCTGTGTAAAGTTATAGTCAGAATCATGTACATCTAGCAGAAATAAAGTGTGTGTGACTACATATCTATAAATATAGAGATATAGAGTTCTGCAGGGTTAATTAACATATCTTACAAAGATATTAATCTTCCTGACTAAATAATATCTGCAGACATAACCTGTGCATTTTGCTGTTATTAATAAAGCGCTAGAATTTTCTATTCTTGGAAATAAATGTTTCTGTGTAAATGCTTTTCAGAGATAATTTATTGTGTTCGATCACAGCTGTATTTTTTTTCCTCCAGTACTATAAATTTCTTCTAAATGTGTAATGGTTTAAAACTGTAATTATTCTTATGTGCCAACTTTAAACTTTTAAAAGTTTAATTTGGTGACTATTCAGCGAAACTAATCTTTTTTACAACCTCATAAATAGTTCCTTGATTAAAAGAATGGAAGCTCAGCATCTGCCCAAGTTGATTGCAAATGACAGTACATTGTATCTCCCTTGTAAAAAGGGAGAAATAACTTTGATGTCTCAAGTGATCAGGTAATACTAAGTGCTTTGTTGGTGAAAAGTGATGCATCACTACATGGGTAAACATGGTATGCTGAAGTTTTATCACCTATTACTAAGAAAAATTTCAGATAAGAGTCAGAGATGGTGTAAAAAAGTTAAAAAAAAAGGCCACATACCCACACTAAAAATCCTGCATCACAGAATGAACAAAAAGTGCCAAGATAGCAGCTAAGCTCCAGACATGACAAGTTTTTTATGGCTAGCTGTCTTAATTACGTTTAAGAAAAAACATGTGTCTAAAAAAATATACTATGTAATAAGCAACTGCATATGGTGTGATGTTATACCTCATTTCTGGAAAACTTAGGGAAGATAGTGCAGGTAATCCTGTACCCAAGAGGGTGGAGAAAGGCAAAAGCAAGGACAAGTGTAATTAGAACCTCTTTTTTTTTTTTTTTTCAGAAAAATTCCTTTAGGATCTGTGTTCACCTGATTCACCTCACCAGACCTGGTCCTGACACCTAAGCACAACATTATAAAGGGCATAGCTTCCTGGATGACCCAGCAGAGAACTATCAGGGTGGTCAAAAGACAGCCACCATTTCTCCTTGACATTATTACTTGAGCAATGTGGATGCACTTCAGGACATGCAATGCTGTGGTGAAACTCACACTATTTACACAGCAGGAGTTGTTCTCAAGGTAATATGAAAATTCTTTATAAATTAAGTTCTGATAGATTATTTGTATTGCAGTGTTGAACATAACAATCACTTCTTAGAAAACACTCATTGCCTCAAAATATTCAAGGAATAAAAGGAGAAAAAAAACAACTTCATGTGTTTCGAATTTACTGAGGTACTCAGGAGGCTATATTATTTTTGTTATTAATATGACACCAAAATTCAGGTACATTTAGATATCAGGAACCATGAAAACCATCTAAAATTTACAGCCTTTTATTTTACTCTAACTGTTATAGACTATGAAGTAACCAAAAACATATTTTCCTGAGGGTAGATAGGACCATCTGTGGGTTTTTTCTGATCTCTTCCTTAAAAAACAAGGCACAACAGAAAAGCTTCGATAGAGGTGTAAGATTTTTTATCTTGAATTTGATACTAGATGGATAATATTTTAGCCTTGGTAATGTATTTAATTGCTCAGACTTCTCATTTTTACTTTTACCTGTGGATATTATGTACAGATAATGTGCTATAAATATTCTTATAAATATTTTCTCTGAAGGATATTATGAGTTAAAGGTCAAGCAGGTGTAAGAGCAGATAAAGTAACTGACAGTAGAAGATGTGTAAAAGTGAGGGGGCAATAAAAAACACATTTGAAAGTGCAAAACATTTATTAGTTGTATTTTATTAGGCATATAGAAGTTTCCAATGGAAAGTTAAGAAAAATATTTCATCATCTCTCTTACAAAAGAGGCCAATGGTGGACGCAGAGCAGAACTAGCTTCATATTCCAGTTCCTCCATCAAACTCCAACAAGTGTTAATTTATCTGTAAATTGACAGACTGACACAACAGCATCAGTTTTGTACTGTTGGTTTAAGTCAAAACATCTGAATAATTTTATGAGTTTGTATCATAGTTTCACACACTTATTTATTGTTTCACACACTTATATATTGTTTATATTTACAATATAAACAAACAAACAAACAAACAAACCAGTCCAATAACAACATACCCTGTTATAATTTCTGGATAGCTACAAGTGTTAAGAGAGAAACACCATAATGTATCCTCATTAACCACCATTTTTAGTATGCTGCAGAGGTCAGTGTCACAGTAAATCAGAAACAAAAGTATGAGATGAAACTGTTAGATTATAAATTCTATTGATTCTCAGATTTTTGTGTGAAAAAAAACCCAACAGGAGAGAAAACACTTTTCACTGAAAGACACCCTTAGCACATATTAACCCCCAATTATTTCATAATCACTTTGAGCATTTGAAGTAGTTCCAGCTGTCAGCTATGGAAATAGTGAAACACACAGCAATTTCTGTTCATTGTGAGGGTTGATGTGGCATCCTGTGCGAATTTAGCAAGCTGTGGAAATGAGGTGTACACTATTAGATAGCAGTGATTTAAAAAAACAACTCGAGACTGCAACCTCTGTAATCCAATGTTTCATTGAAAGTGTGGTCTTGACACATTGATAGTGTCTTTTCATCTGATACATTTACAGATAAAGAGATCAGAATGAAAGAACAAGAGAGAAGGGAGAAAAGTGACAGAATGTTTAGATGAAAGGCATTGTCTGTAAATGAAAATTATTTTGAAGTAATGTATTGTGTATTATTTATGCAAGGAAGGAACATCAATAAAATAGACTTGAATAAGAAAGAATATACAGGTATAACTCGTTTATTCCCTATCTAGAACTAATTAAATCCAAAACTCTGAAATTCCTATTAATCTTAACTCTTCAGCTGCAGCAAAATAGGAACAACTTGTAGATCATACAACCATAGAATGTCTTGGGTTGGAAGGAGGATCTCAAGGTCAGCTAGTTAAACCCCCTTGCAGTGAATAGAGACATCCCTAAGTAGATCAGGTTGCTCAGAGCCCCATCAATCCTGAACTTGAATGTCCCCAGGGATAGGGCCTCTACCACCTTCTTGGGTATGCAGTTCCAGTTTCCCACTACCTTCATAGTAAAGAACTTTTCCTTAAAACTTCTTTCTATATGTCACATATCAATCTGGAACAGCCTGCTATTTGCAGAGTTCCTCCTCTCTCTTACTAACTGTGCCCAGCTTAAGTGTTTCTCAAAACTAATCCCTACTCATCCTAGGTCAGGGTCTTCTAGTTAGTGTGCTTGTCTCCTAGTAAGCACAAGGGTGACCTCAGCAAGAAGAGAAAAATTGTCTTTACACGGCTGCTTGCTTGCTTTCTTACCCTCAGGAGGAAAAAGAACTCCGTTTTCACAAAGCTTAAACTGTTCATTCACGGTGCAGTTACCATAAAAAGTAGTTTACTAATAAGAACCAAGCAAAAGCAAATTAAATCTTCTTTTTGAACCTGACCTATCCTAGGTAAATTGATTGTGTGTGCTTGTTTGGTCTGCACAGAACTCAGAAGAGGTTTTTGCAACTCTAATAATTAACAAATCCTGCCACCCTGCAATAACAATGCCAAGCAATCAATATGGTTATATTAAAATTTGCTCTCAAAGAACAAGAAGACAATAAGTCTCAGAAGTTAACTCTTTGGATCCACTAAATCCTGTAATCTCTGACGAAGAACAAAAATGAATAAACAGAAAATCTTAACACTATGTTGAGATACTGCACTGACAAACTGAAAAGGAATGCAGCACATCACAAATGAGAATGGGGAAAATTAATCCTTATATCAGCTAAATGCTAAGAAATAGGTTTCCAAGTTGAAGAAGTCCACACACAGGAATGAATGATTAGGCAGAACAGCAGATGTCTCAGAAGACCACCTTGGCAGGAACATCATAACAGAACTCCAGCACAAAAAGACAGCATATTTGGGATAGAAACAGGCAGAGGATAGAAAGGAAGAAATTAGGAGCATTGTCCAGGCATGTAGAGAAGGTATGAGGAAAGCTAAAGCTCAAATGAAGCTGAGACTTGTGGAATAGGTCAAGCATAACAAGAAGAGCTACTACCTTTATGTTGGTAGTAAAAGACAAACAAAATATCTGCTGAATATGGCAGATTACTCAGTAGTAGCAGGGACAGATCAATCCAAGATGCTCCATGCCTTCTGTGCCTCATACCTCACCAGGCAAAGTCTCCCATGGATGGCTCAGCTCTTAGGAAATTGATTCAAGGAAGAGAGCAACTAGCAATGGATGTAGTTAAGTCAGTGATGACTTGTGTGAATTTGAACCATACAAGGTCATAGGAGCAGATAGCTTGCATCCAGCAAGCTGAAAGATATATTCACACAGCTACTAGCACCTTTGAAAGGCAGTGAAGGTCTGTGAAAACAAAGGGAAAGAAATATTGCACATGTAATGAAAAAGAGATAGGGGAGGATGCTGTTCAGCTTCACATCAAAGAGTAACAAAATCACGGAGGAAGTCCTCTTGGAGCACATATCTCACCAGTTAAGGAAGAAAAAAACAGATGTGGAACAATTGCTGTTTATTTACTTTGTGAAATTGTAAAAATTACATCACTCACATTGTTGCTTTCTGTGGTAAAAAGACTGGATTTGTGGACATGGGGAAACAGGGTATATTATTTAGGTGCACTTCATCAGGGCTTCCAGCACTCTCCCACAATGTCCTTGTAGCCAAGATGGATGTTAGTCTGGGTGGGTGCCCCACCAAGGGAGTAAATATCTTAGTGGACAGCTGAGCTCACAGGTGGTATAGTCACTGGGTTGAATCCGCTTGTAGGCTTGTGCATTGTAGGATCCCACAGGGTCTGCCCTGGAATTTATCCTGTTTATCTACTCTATCCATGACCTGGGAAGGTGAGCAAGCGCACCATCAAGTTTGCAGGTTACGCCAAACCTGGGGGGGAGCAGTCAGTATGCAAAAGGGCAGGGCAGATATCCAGAGTGCCCTGGATGGATGGGAGGAAATGACAGGGCCCCCATGCATGTTGGGCAGGAGCAAAGGGCAGCCTTGCCCTGAGAAGGCAGAGCTCTGTCAGCAATACTGTTGAGGTGGGGGCAGCTTTGGTCAGAATGCCCTAGGTTCCTGGTGGGTGGCAAGCTGAGCAGGGATAGAGAGGCTAAAGATAAGGGAAAGGTTATTCCCCATGAGGGAAGTCAGGGAGGGGGGATGAATTCCAGGAAACAGTGCTTTTCCCCTCCTTCGGTGGTGTCCAGCCCTTACAGAATAAATCCCTTATCAACTTGGTTGAGCAATAAACTTCATCAACCCATGGCTGAGCCTGCTCTGGGCAGGGAGTCAGACTGGAGACTTCCCTGTTGGCCTGAATTGTCTTGTGGTGCTGTAATCTTCATTTTTGGGGAAAAAAAAAAAAAAAAAAGAAAAAAAGTTAAAGCTCTATTTTCAAGCTGTTTTTTTACATTAAACCTTCCTCTTAATTAACTTCATCATGAAATTAAAAAATGAAAATTTATTTCAATCTTTGCTAATCTGAAACAGCAATCTCTTGGTGGAGATAAGATCCAAGAACATCATTATGCAGTATTTCTATATCGATAGAAGCATTTACTTCCTATGATTTATCCTATAAATCTGTATTTTAAATACCACCAATATTTTTTTTCTAAACCAACACAATTTTTTCATAAACTTTTTCTCTAATTCTTTCTCTCTATTTTACTGACACTTTTCATCTATGCTTCTGCATTTAATACCTATCTTTGTCTCTCTCAAACTTGACTAACAGAGTTTTTTTGAAAGCCTTTTTTATTGTACCAGATTCTAGAAAAGATGTTTAGTATATATGCCTATCTTATTATCCTTCCTTTTGTCTCTGCAGAACACTTGTTATTTTTCCAATTCCCAAAGGGACCATTTCTTTTTTAGTCCTACTGCTGTAATTTTTTCACATTTCACTTATTCAACAGATTTAGTAAGTTTGTGTAAAAATATCTGTATTAAATAAAGTTATTCAATATCCTAAAAAAAATATCTTACATAGTTTGTAGATAACAAACTGCTTCCCCAGATGTAATTTCTGTGTGCTTTGATAATACCCAGAAGGTGCTATAGAAGGAGCCTATTTTTAGACATACAACATTTTACAGCTTAAAAACAGATTACAATGGGAATATTAGTTTAAACCACAAACATTGTATATGTTACATTGTGTAGGAGTCCAAATTAGTGTAGTCACTGGGACAGGATTTTTAAAAGTAAAATTTTCCATGTTTCTTTCCATTTTCCTACAATAAACACACTGAAATAGAAAATAGAGGCAGAAGCATCTGTTTATAAACTAGACTGCCTTCTTTGGTAGTATCCTGTTGCATACCATATGAAAGACTGTCTTCAGTGAAAATATGAGTACAAGTCTTCACACAGTTTTGAAGACACAAAGAACACTTATATGTGTAATTGCACTTTGGGAAAGTAGTGTGCTTGTCTTGGAGGAAGGGAGTAGGCTTACAAACATCCCATCTGTGGACAGAAATATAACACAAGACTCTAGTCTCTATATCCTCTTCCCTCATCTTTTAATGAAGGCACCATTCATCAGCATGTCAGTACCACAGCAGATCCCTGCCTTCCTAAAGCTAGCAGTCAGGATAACTACCCTGCCAAGGATCAGCCTCACTTCTAAAGACTGGAGTTCTTACACTACCTGACACACTGGATTAACTTTTTTATTGGTACCATTTTCACTAAAGTAAGGGAATACTATCCAGCTAGAAGTGCTTGAAAATCTGGAATTAATTCTACCTTCTTCTCCTCTGCTCTCCCTGATGCTCTTATGCATGGCAGGAGACATAGAACAGTATGTAATCTTACATAACGTATGTTCTGAAACACTAAGGCAGCTTTTACATGGCAAGAAGTGCTCCTTGCCATTTGAAATTTCAGAGTGCTGTGATAAGCGAAAGAGAGTCTGGGATTTTTTTTGCATATTCCTGAAAATGAATTTCTCCCCTCTGATAGAAATGGAACTCTAGAAATGAAACAATCAGCTTCAAGCTTGTCTTCAGATTTAGTCCTCATTCCTACTTCACATGTTTAATATGCATTAACTGATTTTCTAGTATATGTGTATACAGATGGACTTATCTATCAGTGTTTAAATCTAAGCTTTATTGTGCATAATATGCAATTCCTATGGTTTCTATTTCAGAATGTAGTTCAAAAATTGTTATCTTAAGTGTTAGTTCAATTAGATCTTAAATGCATAGATGACAGCATTGCTGAATTTCCACAGAGGAAATATAATACCAGAACATCTTACTTTTTTATCTGGTGGAGGTAATTTTGCATTTTTCTGCTTTTGCTCCTCCTTCCTTTCAGGGAAGGAAACTGATTGCTTTGATAGAATTCAGGGCCTAAAGTGCCCTGAAGATGTGGTAAACTTGCAGAAGTTAAAGAAGGAATAAGTGTGCTGTTACACACCACAGAACCCATGCTGGTCTAAATCCATATAATACTAATTTTGGGTACTTCAATACTTGGAAAGTTAACCCTTGACTTGTAGAGGTGAGTATAGGTGGTATAGCTGCAAGGAACTTTTCTTCTACTCCTACAAGCCCAAATGTGAAATGTTTGGTGATTGTCTTCAGCTAACAGGTTGTGTAGTGTTTTCTTCCTAGGATTAAATGGTTTAGAAATGTGGAGGAAAGACCAACATCTATGTATAGTCAACTGTTGGGTTGGGGTACAGCTTTGTTAATTATACATGCCCACACCTGCAGGAAGCACTCTGCAAGAAAGCTCACTTACCTGGAGACTGATTCACCAAACCCAGCATTATACATGTCTTCCAAAAATTTGATTGTCATAAATGCACAAGTGTGAGTCAATTGTATGAAAGGGAAATCACTAAGCATTTATTTAGGCTGTCAAGTTTCTTTACTATGCATTTCCTGACTCATTCTGCAGGAATTATTTTTCATATTTCTGTAAGTAATATGTCCACATTTTATGAAGCCATGTAAGATCCACAGTGTTACGACTCTTTTCTTTCAAAATTTTAGAGATTTTTCACAGAAGATGTAAGACTACAAGGCTGATCATTTATGTACACTTCCTATTCAAGTGTGGTTGAATGGGTTGTAACTTCATCTCAAGTGAAGCAGTATGTTGTTCTTTAATAAGAGCTATAGAGTAAAAGATTAGTTTCTGCTTTATGTCACACTTAACTCAGGGTGAGGCTTCAGTAGAGTCATTTCAGTGAGGTCATCTTTAAAAAAGGTGGAAGATTTTTCAAAGCTGGGGCAGTTCAATACATCATTGAATTTCTCTGAGTATCAGCTTCAATATCTGTTTCTCTACTTTCCAATTTTTTTTTAGGATTATGCCTTCTGCTAGTTATGACGGTAACACAACATTTGGACACAGCTAAGACATGCAGACAAGACTGAGATTTTTTCCTTATTTTATCTTTTAAGTAAGAACATACATGGTATAACCTCAGTACATGTTCCTACTTCATTATCCTCTTCCTTTCTGTTGAATGTTATACCTATTTTTGGCACTTGGTCTTAAGTGGTAATACAATTAGTAGATGTGTGAAAGGGTAGAGATCTCTTTAAGGATTTAGGAATAACAGTCATTGAGCTTCTGAATCCAAGAAGTTTTACATATCTTATTGCATTTGTGAAGCTTGCTACAAATTTCCAAGGATTTCCCGGCCACAGTGTGTTTGTGTAAGTATGCTAAGATATATACATTGATATTTCTCCAACTACGCTCTTGGTTTTACTAATCACTCCTGACTGGCATCTAGCAATGCATATTATGTTTGAGAAAGGGTGAAAAATACAAAAATCATTGTGAATTATGAAGTTATCACTATGTGACCATATTAAGCATTAATCAGGGCATTCCACAGCAGATTTTGAGACTTAACATAGAGAGGGTTTACATGTCAGTTCAGAATATTCACTTAAATCTTTGTTAAACCAGAGCTTATCTTAATGTACTCCTAAACATGGGCATTTAACTCAACCATTTGTCTATTTATTTTCTTTAAAAGGATCAAGTTCATGTGCATATCTCTCCCTCACTTCCAAGTTTCTTCCCCTCTTTCTCTTTTATACAGTCCTATCTTTTGTTCAAGCACTTTAAAGCAACTAAGGCTTGAAACACCTTGAAGTATTGGCAATTCACTGTATATACTGTCAATGAGCTGGAAACAGCAGTCTGAAGTGAAATTTTCAGTTTAATAACTTACTAATTTATTTATTGTCCTTGGGCGCAGTCAAAACAGGTATTCAGCAATGTGATCTCACTGCTGAATATCTGATTTTCTGTCACTAAAAGTGCCAGGTACATTAAAGAAATAATTAAATGGCAAGCACCAAGAGAAATATGTTAAGAACATATCTAAGTGAAGATGTCATTTATCGAAAAAACTTTTAATTAACATTTTCAATTTTACATTAAGAAATAGAACATACCGTCTTGGAACAAGAAAACATTTAAAATTTTTTAAAAGACTTTTTGCTGAAAATTTTATCTTTTTCTAATTAACTATAGATGCTAGAGTAACTCCTTTTCCTTAATAACTTCAGTATAGAAAAAAAAAAAAAAAGTAAAATTAAGTGGGGAAAAATGTGTTCTCTTCTTAGAAAAAACATTTGAAACCTTGCATTCATATATAAACTATATCATTCCAGGTGGTCTGCAAGTTTCAGTGGAACTCATGTCTTAGGAAAGAATAAAGTTTGTTAGGTCAGTCCTCAGTTCTGTTAATAAATGGTGAGTTCATAAAACATATAGTACAATCAGGACTTGAGAATTTTCTGCTACCATCTTAAGGAGGAAGACAAAAAGTTGAAAAATTTAGGAATAAGAGTCGAGAGATGGCATGTAACCCTTTTTTTTGAGATTTCAGAACTAGAAATGTCCTTCAAGGCACTCCATTTTTCTTTCAGACTGTTACAAGGAGATCTACATATAACAATTAAGTTTTAGATATCTACCATTTAGTAGAAAATGGTTTAATAGTTGTCATTGAGCTATTTCAGCAAATGAAAAGAAACTCTAATATTAGCAACTGTGTCATTCTGTCACAGTTCAGGGCCAGGGCAACCCCCAGACTGATAACAAATGATCTCTTTTAACCCCCCTACCTGCCCAAAGGGGAAAAGGAATAAGGGAGAGAGACTTAATGATTAAAAAAGGAAACTAGAACGATGTAATGAAAATAATAATAATAGAATATATACAGGTATGAACAAAACCAGTCCTGAACCCAACCACCCTGACGGTAATTACATCACTGTCACTGATGCTGTGGAGTTGGCACAGGAAGAGTCCTAGATTGAGCCCCGCAGCAGATGGGAGATGTGTTCAGAAGCTGGCTTCTGGCACTGGGTTCAGGAACACACCAATTGGGATTGAATGCTGAATAGACAGAGTCCTCCTTGGTGCAGAAAGAAAGCTGGGCACAGAGAGACAAACCTCGCTATCGGAAATGTGTGGGGTTTTTTCTTTTTCTGTTTATCTAACAGGGTAAAGGTTTCCCCAATCTTGGACAAGCCTGCAGCAGTGGGGAATTGGCTGGAAGGTTTCAGCAGGTACAGCCAAAAGGGTTAAGTAGCTGGGGGGTGTTAACAGCTGCCGGTCCTAGAGATTTACATGCAATTGAGCAGGAAGTGCCCCCTACTTCCTGTGCATCAAGGAAGCAGCCTCCTCTCAGCCTGTCTTGTTGACACGTTAGGAGGGGGGGGCTAAAAAAAACCCCAAAAAAACCCACCACCAACAAAAAAACCTACCCCAACAAAAAAAAACAACCCAGGAACACAAAAAAGTTAACAAAAGTTAAACTTGCTGCTGACTGGTCAGTATGGTGTCCACTCAGCATAAGAAGACCATGCTTCTGTTTTCAATCAAAGTCAATGTGGGAATTCAGACAGATGCTGATCAAAAGGATGTGGGGATGCAGATGACAGGCTGCAGAAAGAGTCACAGCCTGTTGCTGGCCTAAGAAGGCAACTCCCATGGCTGTGTGAGGTGTGAGCACATAGATGATCTGCTCAATTGAGCAGCCCTGCTTGAGGATGATGATTTGAGGCTTCAAGTTGAAGTGAAAGGACTCAGGAGTATCAGGGAGAGTGAAACAGAGATTGACCACTGGAGCGATTCTCTGTGCTCCACTCAGCAGACAGGTAACACCCAGGATCAGGGGGCCCCTGTGCCTTGCATCTCTCATACTAATAACAGAA
>JANHGL010012882.1:0-15231 GCA_024611195.1 Ceyx melanurus | reverse complement strand
TAAATAAAAAACAGAAAGAATTGTCAATGTTGTGGCATAGTTACTTGTTCCACTAGCTACTTATTAAACAAATGGAGTAATTACAGCAAAACATGTATTTAGCCCTCCTTCCTGCTAACTTTTGTCTTATTAAAGCCTAGTTAAAGATGAGTTTCAGGTCTGTCCTGGTTTGGGTGAAAAGCAAAGACACTGACGCGTCTTCACAGCTGTTAAAACCTATTTTCGAGTGGATTGTCTTCCCATCGAAGAATCCCATGTATTCATTTAACAGAGCTGTAATATTTGTTGAGAAGTAGATGCTGTTAAGATTTCTCATACCAGTGTTTCAGGCATGAGCTTCATAACTGATTTCATGCCAGTTAATGCTAGTAATTTTCTCATTTCATGTGTACTATGCAAAATGTGCACGTAGGAACTCTACAGATTTTCATGTTACTGAGCTGTTGTTTCAAATGTCAGAGTTTTCTTCCTGAAGTGGATTTGTTTTTGTAAAATGGCCCCTACTGTAGATGTTATGTAAGACCTTCCTTTTGATTCAAAATCTGCAGCTGCCTAAAATGGTTCTGTTTGGGGGTTTGGATATTTTTTATTCTTTTGTCTCTTTAATTGGTCAAATACAGACTTACAGCTGTAGTCAAAAGGTGGTTCAAATAATTGTAGTCCTGCTTGCTTATGATTTTATGCATTCCGTTTATACAAGCATGCATTTTCTTAAGCAGTTATTAAGTACACAGAAAATACTGAATTTGCCAGGTTAGTGTACTCATGCTGAATTTTCTGTCCTGCAGCTTTAAAGCTGACTAAGTGTCAGAGATAGTTTTTTTTATTAATGTTGGTTTCAACATTTAAATTAAAATAACTTAGAATACTTCTACCTATAGCAGGAATTGGGAATTTGGCATTGTAAGATTTTGAATGAAATCTGGTCCAATGCAAGGCAAGAGTTATCAGACTCATCCTTTAGTAAAATAATAATATATATATTTTCCTTAAAGAATATATTTCTCTGATGATTTGTTATGTTTTCTTTCTTTTTCTCTGTTTGACTGGAGTCATTAGTTGAAGATTGTTGCATTATTTTAATTGTTTCTTAATACATTAATTTAATTTTCTCATTCCAGAGCCTTCTGGTATCTTTGTGAAAAGCATTACAAAAGGCAGTACTGTGGAACATGATGGCAGAATCCATGTGGGAGATCAAATTATAGTTGTAAGTAAAGGAGGCACCCTTGGCTGTAGTGACCATGAGATGGTGGAGTTTAGGATTGCCAGCAGCAGGCACAGGGCCACAAGCAGGATAGCTACCCTGGAATTCAGAAAGGCCAACCTTGGCCTTCTCAGGGAACTACTTGGACAAGTCCCATGGGACAGGGCTCTGGAAGGCAAGGGGGCCCAAGCAAGTTTGCTAATATTCAAATGTCATTTCCTCCAGGTTAAGGATCAGTGTATCCCAAAGAGTAGGAAATCTAGTAAGAGAGATAGGTGACGTGCATGGTTGAGCTGGGAGTTACTGGTAAAACTTAATTTGAAGAGGAAAGTATATAAAACATGGAAGGAGGGACAGGCTGCTTGGGAAGAATACAGGGAGATTGTAAAATCTTTTTTCATTTTTTTCCAAAATTTATTTTTCGTCTTGAGATGAAGCGGTTGCCCTGATGACTGAGGTCAGAGAGAAGGCTGAGTTACTGAATGCCACCTTTGCCTCTGTCTTTATTTCTAAGGCCAGCTACCAGGAGTCCCAGGTCTCCAAGGTCACAGAGGAATTCTGCAGGGAGGAAGTTTTTTCATCCGTTGAAGAGGCTTGGGTTAGAGATAGTTGAGTAAACTGGACATCCACAAGTCTATGGGCCCTGATGGGATACAACAATGAGTGCTGAGGGAGATGGCAGAGGTTATTGCTAGAGCACTCTCCATCATTTTGGAAAGCTCCTGGAGAACAGGAGAGGTGCCTGAGGACTGGAGGAAGGCCAGTGTTGTCCCAATCTTTAAAAAGGCAAAAAGGAGAACCCGGCTAACTACAGGCTGGTCAGCCTCACCTCCATCCCTGGAGAGGTGATGGAACAGCTTGTCCTTGATGACATCTCTAAGCATCTGGAGGAAAAGAGGCTTATCACAAGCAGTTAACATGGATTCTGTAAGGGGAAGTCATGCTTGACTAATCTTTTATGATTATATAAGTAGATGGATAGATGAGGGGAGGGCAGTGGATATGGTATGCCTTGACTTCAGCAAGGCTTTTGATACTGTCTCCCATGAGATCCTCACAGCCAAGCTTAAGAAGTGTGGATTGAGTGATTGTGCAGTGAGGTGGATTGGGAACTGGCTGAAGCACAGAGCTCAGAGAGTTGTGGTCAGTGGCGCAGAGTCTGGCTGGAGGCCTGTGACTAGTGGCATTCCCCAAGCGTCAGTGCTGGGTCCAGTATTATTCAATATATTCATCAATGACCTGGATGAAGGGACAGAGCAAACTTGGAGGAGTGGCTGACACAGCAGCAGGCTGTGCTGCCATCCAGAGAGACCTGGACAGACTGGAGAGCTGTGCAGGAGAAATTCAATGCAGTTTAACGAGAGCAAGTGTAGAGTACTTCATCTGGGGAGGAACAACCCCATGTATCAGTACAGGCTGGGGGCTGATCTGTTGGAGAGCAGCTCTGGAGAAAGAGACCTGGGGGTACTGGTGGACAGGATGCCTATGAGCTAACAGTGCGCTCTTGTGTCCAAAAAGGCCAGTGGCATCCTGGGATGCATTAGGTGGAATGTGGTCAGCAGGTCAAGGGAGGTGGTTCTCCTCTGCTCTGCATTGGTGAGGCCCCACCTGGAATACTGTGTCCAGTTTTGGGCACCCCAGTTCATGAGGGACAGAGAACTACTGAGTCCAGCACAGGGCCACCAAGATGCTCAAGAGAGTGGAGCATCTCCCTTCTGAGGAGAGGCTGAGAGAGCTGGGGCTCTTTAGCCTGGAGGAGACTGAGGGGGGACCTCATCAATGTCTATCAATATGTTAAGGGTGAGTGTAGAGAGGATGGAGCCAGACTCTTCTCAGTGTCATCCAATGACAGGACAAGAGGCAATGGGTGCAAGTTGGAGCACAACAGGTTTAGGGTCAACACAAGGAAAAACTTTTTCCCAGTGAGGTTGACAGAGCCTGGCAGGGGCTGCCCAGGGGGGTTGTGGAGTCTCCTGCTCTGGAGACACTCAAGACCTCCCTGGATCTGTTCCTGGGTGACTTGGTCTAGATGATCCTGCTCAGGCAGGGGGGTTGGACTAGATGATCTCCTAGCTCCCTTTCAGCCCCTGACATCTGCGAATGTGTGAATGCCAGGAGAGCTCCCTTCCCCGGCCAGCACTGGCTTTACCACTGCTTTTGCTGTTTGTGCCCCGAGCTGGGGCAGCCTCAGGGGGTGCAGAGGAGTCCGTGTCACTGGGTGGACTGGGTCTGATGGTGGAGCTGAGGGCTGGGTCAGGGTGATCAGGAAAAGGCACAAGGTGTGTGGGAGCAAAGCCGTGGCGCAGCGTCTGTGTCAGCTTCAGCTTGCGGAAACGATTGGACATCCTGCTCCACCAGGACTAGGTTGAGAGAAAGAGACAACAGTTTAGTCACAACTAGAAGGAAAAAAAAACCAGAGGAAAAGAAATGTACCGTTGAGTCACCCTTATGGTGGCGAGAAATCTGTCGTGGATGTTGCTGCTGTAGTTTAAGGGGTTTGTAATCAGCAAAATCCTTCACCGTGATCCATATGCCAAAAATTTATCTCTTTCCTTATTCTTCACCTGGCAAAAACCTTCCAACATTTTTCTCACTAAGGTCTATCTGCTCAAAATAAGGCTTATCCAAGTGTTTACAGACTTTGTAGGCAGACAGTGCAAGACACTTTCAGTATTTAGCAGGACAATTCTCTAGGCTACACGAAGCCCACCTATGCAATCTGTATTTTGTGGCTTGTAGGTAAGCAAGATTATAAATATCTCCTGATATTTTCTTTGCAAAGCTTCTTTTTCCCTTTCTGGAACACTTTTAAACAAAAACAAAGTCTTGCCTAAGTGATGATACTTCATCAAGGCAGCTTTACATGATATCCCATCCAGATAACACATTTTCCTGCTTTATTCTTAGCCATTCCTTCTCACTATACATATTCCCCTCTCTTCTTGACATTTAACATTTTTCAACTGCCTATATATATAGAATAATATTATTATAACATGATATCAGCCTTCCCAACTGTCATATAGTAGAATATAAACTGCAAATGTATTCCCTGTAAATCAATCCTTCTAGCAGATGATCATTAAGAAGATTTTCAATATGCACAGAGCATTAGTAATGGATGCAGTTCTCAGACCTTTGGATCTCTGGAGCTAAACTAGTTTAACTAGTTTTTAACTAACTAAAAAAGATTTAGCATTTGTCAGTTAGCAAAAAAAAAGTAGCAGAGAACAGAAAAATTGTACTTAGCAGTTCCTGGTTGAAAGTCCTAACAAATGAGACTATGGTTTTCTACTACATTATCAGCAGGTAAAGGAACAGGAATAAATAGCCCCATAAAACCCACTTACTTATGACATACAAAGTATTTGTTATTAAAAGCAAAATGTATTTACCTTTAAACCTCCTTTGTCATCTGGCAACATCTGAACATTTAAGGATTGCCTGCTTCTGGAACAAGGCAGAGATGCTCTGTTGTTCAGTTTATTCTTGTCTTTGTCTACTTGCATGCAAGCTGATGCCAGCAACCTTACAAGCTCTGTATCTAAAATTAAACAAATTAAGGTAATGTTTAATCTGGTTTGCTTCCCAAAATAATGACTGCTATGATGATACTTTCCCCATAAATCCCATATGAGCTGTAATTGATCTAGTTCAACACAAAGCACATGAATCCCCAAAACCTTCTTTCTTGGTCTAGGTTTATGATTCCCATGTTTTTTCCCCACACAGTGGGCTGTAGTCTTGCCAACACCTCTCTAAAAGGTATTTATCAATAGAAATAAGGATGCTGCTCAGTCAGAATCAGTTGTGTGTGATCAAGTGAACTGCCTCCTCTCACACTTTGGAAAGTTAAGAATTATATTGTGATGCTCCCTTTTCTCACCTGACACAGAAGAGAGCAGAGAAAACTGAATATTCTTTCTTCAAGCGTAGGTTGCAGAAAAGAAGCTTGAAATTAAATCCCAAAGAGAAAGGAGATGTTCAGCCTGGACAATGAAGGGACTGAAAAGACATGGTAAGAAAAAGGTGGACAAAAAGAAAAAACAGAAGGAAGAGGAAAAAAAAGCATGAGATGAAGACAGGAAAGCAAAAAAAATATTCTATGATTCTATGATTTTTATCCAGAAGTCAGGAAAGACTTTCATTGAAAAGTCTCCCTTTCATTGAAGTCTCCCCAAATCTTCAAAACCAAAGGGAAGAGGAATCCCAAAAATCTGCTAACCCATAAATGTATAAATTAATCTAACCAATTAACTCAATACCCACCATTTTCAGGCAGTATCCTTTCTTGGTACAGTCCAGCCCAGACATCAGAAAATGCTTCCTAGCAACTCTAATGTCTTTTCTAGATTGGAAAGGACATTTATTTATTTATGTTGTACATTTCCCTGGTGCTCTTGCAAATGACATACCTGGATCATTCAGCAGCATGATCAGGTCAAAAGCTGTATATCCATTTTTTGCACGAAGATTTACATCAGCTCCTTGATTTAACAAATACTTCACAACTTCTTTGTTTCTTTAAGGAAAAAAAAAGGCATTGCACATGTCAAAAAAAAGATGAAAAAACCCACATCCCTACTAAATTTTCATTCTTTTATATCATGCTTCTCAATTAGAGATCAGTTTTACCTTTTCTAAAGCTAACCAGGTCTAAAATTTGCTTCCAAGCTATTCAGCAGTTCCCATGATTCCTTTGCCAGTCACTATTTATTCACTATGAATTACATTAATCAACACAGCAGCCTACAAAACACTAATTTGTATAGTCAGTGTAAGCTGACCCTTCAGAAGACTCTTGAATTTGTTGCCAAACACCCTTCCAATAAAGGCAATTAAAGCCTAGAGCAAAGAAGCAGATGGGAAGCCAAAGGGCAGTCCAGAAGTTCTCATATGCCACCATTAATGCTGCAACACACCTTTGTATTCAGAACAGGTGAGAAATCACATCCAGAGAAGCCAAACTGACTGCAGATCATTTATAAACTCCAAACAGTACTTCACTTAATTAGATATATAAATTATATAATTGAGAAGGCACATTATCACATCCTTGAGGTGTTTAAAATGCAAAACCAATCAGCATTAAGTGCTAAGCAACACAAACACCTTCCAACAAAAGCTCCAAATAGCTGCTGACATAAAAGGAAGCCACCATCCCAAACCCATCAGCCCCTCTCCCCTTTCAAACAGCTGAATTTATTATTATTTATGACAGAGATCACACGTGGAAGTACCAGGCCATTTTCAGGTGTTTTAGTGCCTACCTGCACTTTTAAAATAGCTTTAGAGTGTGTGACAAGCAGTTTTCCAGTGCAGAAAACTAATCAGGCTTCAGTTTTCATGGAGAGGACCAGAAGAAGAGTTTTAAAATTGGAAAATATGGCACACAGGATGGTTGATCTGAAGTTTCATATAGGTCTACAACCCTGTCAGGGGAAGATGCTACCTTACAAAACACTGAAAAAACAAGAAATCCAAGGATGGAAGTTGAAAACAGCACCACAGCTGCTAGTGCCTGCCCATAGCACTGCTGCCCAGCACCTATCAAGCAGGAGGCAACTTCCCAAACATCTCATTCTAAAATCCAAATGGCTCTGCTCTGAAAATCTGAGGACAGTGAAAGTCATGGAAAACTGAGGTCACGGGTCTCTCAGTTTCTTACAGGACTCCTCTGCTTCCAGTGTCACCATCACAATGATGATTTTTTTTTTTTCTACTGTGTTCACTGACAGACCAAAAGCCAGCATCTCTCCCTTACCCATGGTAGGTGGCCTGCATGAGTGCTGTCCAGCCATGGACACTGTCCTGCCTGTCAATGTCAGCATGCTTCTCAACAAGGAGCTGTGTGAGGGGCAGCTGCCCAGCCACAGCTGCCATCATCAGGGGAGAGGCACCATCCACGTTGCTGATGTTGACCTGGCTTGGGTCTTCCTCAACTATCTCTTTAACCAGCTGGAAGTTTCCTGCAAAAACAATGAGAGGACATCATCCATGTGAGCAACAGAGAACTGAGGAGCCACTGAATTCATGTGTTCTCTGATTGGCTGGCACTGGGTTGTGTTTCGTGGAATTAAAACAGAAAAAAAAAAGTATTAGAGCAAATGCAACACTGAAGTTAAATATTTCTATTAATCTTTGGTCTTTTGGTTAATCAGTAAATCTTCCCAGGCTGCCTAAAATTGTGGCATAAGCATGAGGCACTGGCTTCCTTAACTTTCCCTACCTTCCCTGCATTTATAATACAATTCTCTTTCAAAAAATATTTTATATATATATACATATAAAGTGAAAATACAGAAATAAATGTATTTTTAAAATAAAAATAGGGGAAAAAACAAAGTCACAGGTAAAACTAGAACATCTCATGGTTTTCCATGTTAGCAAACAAACATGCTCTGAAGTTACAAGGACTAGACATGGTGGGAGAATCACATCAATACTTACCCAGTTTCAAAGCATGAAAGACATCAGGTTGCCTCTTTTCCATATCTGAGAGAAATGCAAATATTCCATTAGCAATTATTAACAACAACAACAAATTATAGCAAAAAAAAAATAAAAAAAATATATAAAGATACCATAGAGCATATGTTTAGATATACATTTAACAGGAACAAAGAAATCACCATCTGGGAAATGTGAGAAATTGCACATCTCTACTAAGTCCCCCCAGGTCTGAGCTTCAAACAAAGCATAGTGTCTTATTTCCTATTCAAATCTTCTAAATTTAAACTCAGTTTGTTTTTTTTCTTTGGTTTCCTAGCCCTCTACAGTATTAACATGTCCTTAACATGGACACTTCATTAATCACACCTCTTAACTACCCCCTCAGGAAACCAAAAAGATTGAACTTCTTCAGTCACTTGGATCTGGATCAAGTGTTTTAAAAGCAAAAAGAAAACCCCAAGAAACCCCAATATTCAAAACATTAAAACACTCTCATATGTTTCGCATTATTTTTATTGCAGAACAGGAATTGTCATGCTAATATGGAGGTAATTTGCTGAACTTGGACACTCCTGCCTCACCAAAGGTAGGTACCTCCTGCAACATTTTGAAGAGAATCTAAATTACAAAGAACATCTTGTCAATAATGTTAATTATGAAAATAACCTCTTCCACTTTGAAATAAGCAATCAAAACCTCAAGAAAACAAAACAAGACCCTGGTGCTCCATACCTGCCTGGGGTCTGATCGTGGTGAGAGATTCCAGGTAGTCTTTCATGTCTTTGTTTTTGAAGCCAACAGAGATTTCAAAAGGAGTTTTATGCAGCACATTCAGGTGATCAGGATTGGCACCTTTCTCCATGAGCTGCTGGGCCAAGCTCACCTTTCCACTAACAGCTGCCAGCATTAAAGGACTCCAGCCCACAGTCTTCACAGTGTAATTAGAATCAGCTCCCCAGTCTAGTAACAGATGGACCACTGCCTCATGTCCATGCTGAGCAGCTGCCATCAGTGGGGTGATGTCAGGAAGGTCATCTCTGCTGCTGCTAAGTACACTGGAGTTAAAATGGTCATAATTGTCTACAAAAGCTCCAGATTCCAGCAACAGCTTCACCATGCTGACGTGGCCACCTCTGGAGGCCATTGTGAGGACACTGGCTCCTAACTTATTCTGTGCATTGAGATCAGCACCATTCTCCAGCAAGATGTGAGCCACGCTTAGATGTCCAAACCTTGAGAGAGAGAGAGGAGGAGAAGAATTAACATGTCAGAGGCTTCTCAAAGAAAACAAAAATACACTGAACAGGTTTAGGGAAACACAAGGAAAAACTTTTTCTCAGTGAGGGTGCCAGAGCCTGGAAGGGGCTGCCCAGGGGGGTTGTGGAGTCTCCTGCTCTGGAGACATTCCAGACCCACCTGGATCTGTTCCTGGGTGACTTGGTCTAGGTGCCCCTGCTCTGACAGGGGGTTGGACTAGATGATCTTCTAGCTCCCTTCCAACCTCTGACATTCTGTGATTCTATGTAAGCCATGCAGACAACCAGGTAGCTAACCATGAGCAAACAGAAACCCTTTACCATTCCTCAGCTGAGGAATGCCCCATTTCAATAAACACAATGCAGTGCCAAGATGTGCACTCTGTGCTCTCCTTGCAGCCACCAGGCATTACTAAGCATTTGTGTGGTGTTCAACACAACCTTTGATCCTGAAAGCAGCTTTTGTACAGTGCAGCAGAGAAAATGTCAGTTGAGGGAATCCCAAAGAGCACTAACCACCAGCCCTGCACACACAATGTTATGCTTTAGGCTATCTCCTGTCCAATTTCAACAGGACTAACCACAGCCAGAACATTAAACAAATACATAGTTTGAAACAGCACAAACACTGGCTCCTTTTTGGTTATCCATTAAAAAAAAAGAAGAAAAAGAAACATGCTCTTCCACTTGATGCTTTCTTGCTTTCTCCATAGGTTTCCATTATATCTGCAGTACTTTCAAATGGCAGCAAGTAACTTCTTTACAACAGAGGATTACAGTGATTCAAATTTATTTTTTTTTAAGATAGGCATATGGTTTTCATTAAGGGGGAAAAGAAAATAACCTAAGAATGTTTCTGCAACTTTTTTCCTTTTTTTTTTTTTTTAACCTTCATAAAATAACAAAATTGTTGAACCTTGTCTTCCTTGTTCTTACTGCAAAACCAGCTGTGTGACTCATTCCTGGAGAACTTTCTGTGGACTTCAATTGAAATGCTGCCTTTGAAACAAGACTGTTTCTTCCAAGTATCTGAATATGTTATGAAACTAAAATAAACCAGAACACATTTATCCTCACAATTAAGCATTCAATTAAGCACTGCTTTCCAACACATATCTGTCAACCCAAGGAGCACTTGTCTATGTAAAAGATGAGTGCAAATAGCATTGGTGATACAGGGACCCAGCAGTGCAAAGCACAGAATCACTGGTGCAGAAAACAACCCAGTTTTGTCATTAAAACCCTCAGCAAGGATTTTCCACATCCTTCAGAAGCCAGTTAGGAAAACACAGAAAAGCCTAACAAAACTGATTATTTCTGTTTGTTTCGGTATATTTTATGTCAGAGGTGAAAAAAAAAACCAACCCCAACCAAACAGAAAACGAACTAAGGGTGTGCATCATCTGTCTCCACAGGGGAAAGGAGCAGAGTTTTCATTTGCAGGTTACTTCTGTGGCTCTGCACCGCCCTCACCCAAGGCACAGCGTGCGCTGCTTCACTCGCTTCACCCTTCGCGTGGAAAGAGAAAACCTAAGGCCCGGCGTTATCACCTATCCAGATCCGAGCTCCTCCCGGTGCTGCCGGGAAGGTAACAGGTGAACTCCCGCACAGCCCCTGGCAGAAGAACCGCAACGCCGGCAGCCGCCGACCGCGGCCTACAAACATGGCGCTCCCACCCACCCGCCCTCGGCCCGGGCAGCGGGATTTTGATGGTGAAGGGGCCAAGCCCATCCCCTGCCCCGCCGCCGACTAGCGACTCTCGCCGCCGCTTCCCCCCCCCCCCCCACCTGGCCGCCTGCCTGGGGGGGCCCCCTCCGTAGTGGTTCCGGCCCCGCCCCGGGGCCCCCTTCCGCACCAGGCACCCCCCCCGGCCCCCGTGTCCCCCCCCCCCGGCAAACTGCAGCCCCGTATTGCCGGCCTCGTCGGTGCAGTCCACGGGGACGGCGGGTGCCGGAGGGGCGGCCGCTTCGCCGCGGGGTTCCGCCGCCGTCTCCTCGGCGCCGCAGGAGGAAGGGGACGGCGGGTCGGCGCTGCCGCCGCCGGGGAGCCCCAGCAGGCGCCGAGCGTTCTCGCAGTCGCCCTGCTCGCAGGCGCGGAGGAAAAGCTGGACCTGAGGGGGCACCCCGCACTCCCCCATGGGCAGCGCCGGCGAGCCCCGACTAGCTCGCCCGCCCGCCCGCCACCGCCCCTGGGCGGCCGCCGGCGAAGGCAGCGGGGAGGAGGGGACTAGGTTGGCGGGAGGAGGCCGGCCGAGGGCCACGGCAGCTCTCGGAAGGCGGGGAGGGACAGCCGGGCTGGGCCGCAAGCCCCGCTCCTCGGTACCGGGAGGGGCTTCCCACCCGAC
This sequence comes from Ceyx melanurus, assembly GCA_024611195.1. NCBI lineage: Eukaryota > Metazoa > Chordata > Aves > Coraciiformes > Alcedinidae > Ceyx > Ceyx melanurus. The sequence continues at coordinate 3,971 of JANHGL010012882.1, read as the reverse complement.
CTGGCGGCCTCGGCGCCTCTTCCCGCTGAGCCGCGCTGCCCCGGTTAACGCCCCGATTGCTGCCGCCCCTCCTCGCCTCAGCCAGCGCCTGGCTCCGGAGGCTCCTGCTTCCTCCTCCAGGTGTTTTCTCTCGTCATCCCCTCGCACCTGTGCTGCAGCTCTTTTCCACACCTTTACTCGCACCTTCCTAGTTTGTTTTCCCCGTTAGCTCAGTCTCTTCCCTCACTGAAATGCAGGATTCACAGTTGTCCCATTCACCACAAAAAAAAAAAAATCACATCTCCCACCGAGTTAGCCTTTTGGTATAAAGAGTTCGAGCATAATATTGTGATTTCTTGTGGCAGAAAGTTTCTTCTCTAGTTTGAGCCTCCCAGGTAACCCGAGCTCTTTTCTAGGTTATATTGCTTTACGAAGCAATTTATAAATAACTAAAGCACTAGTGAAATAACCCAAGACACTAGTCATTTAAGGTTATTGTGTCATGTCCTTATAAGCTTTTTATTGAAATCAGTGACTTCAACATCATGACATTTATTGCAGTGGTGGAGAGTTTGTGAATGAGAGGACTCGGTGAAGTTCTGGGGAGTGCAGTGAAACCACCAAATGCTGCTAAAATGAAGCCATCCCCTGGTTTTAGGCAATTTTATCAATAAAACTGGCTGGTGCAATTCAGTCTGTGTGAAATTCTGGAGCTTGGAAGAAGCACATGGCAAGAGTGATTAATGCAGTATATTATTCATGTATAATAACTGGGTCATACTTATAACAAAGTGCATGTTCTGATCCAGTCAAATTACTGACAGGATCACTCCAGTTTGACTTTGAGATAAGCTTCTGAACATCATGATCCTACAAATTTCTGTTATGTAGCTGATTATTATGCTATAGAATTCTACTAATGAAACTCCAGACAAAGATAGGATGAACATAATTAGAAGCAGCAAACGATGCAACTCTTATTTGAAGAAACTCAAAAGTGAGCAACGGGAAATTTTCGTTGGGGTTCACAAAATGAGAGAGGAAATTATTTGTGCTAAATTCTGCTCCTGTCATCTGATGGTCATTGCCATCTTCAGTCAGCATCCTAGGCATTTATACAGATGTGATCACTCCATGATTTCACTTCACATGTTTCAGAATATATCATCATTTTGACAAAAAATAGCTGTATCTATCTCAGTCATCAAGGCTGTTTATCATCTATTTTATTTTTAGGCCTCTGTACCCACTGTTCTTCCTCTCAACTCAATTCCTCTTACACTCTGCCTCATTTTGTACTTTCTTTTCCCGTGAAAGTGTTAATTTAGGAAGCTGTTTGAACTTTGGGCTTATTAAAAATGCAGTCTTTATTAGCTGATACTTTTCCACACCTCACTTCCATCTGAGAATTTTGCTTCATTTTGACTGAAAATACAGCTTTAATCAAAAAACAAACTAATAAATAACAACTCATACTACTACATGTAAAATAGTACAATAGCTCATCTTAATTTACCACTTAAATTTTCCTTGACTGATTCCTTCAATAACCTCATGCATTTTAGGTAAACTTAATAGTGCCTGCAATTCAAAAGGATATTTCAGTGAGCAACAGACACACCCTTAATTTCACCTCTTACATTTGCTATGAGGTAATTTCTTATGGACAGTTACACATTGTGGTGTCATCTTCTCTTAGTGTTTTTTTGAAAGGTTTAGTCAATATTTTGGTTGGGTTTTTTATGTGAAAAAAAAAAATACAATTTCACATTTTAAAAATAAACTCTTCAAATATATTCATTATTCCACTGATCTCCTGTTTTAATTTTGTCTTCTGAGAGTACTTCCTAGTTAAGTAATTAAAGGTTTTATAGACTTGTCTTGTTACTCTACTTGTTCCTGACTGAAACTGATGAAACAACTGAATTCATAGCTCGCTAAACATCTACTATTAATCTTGAAAATAATCTCAAACCCACGTGTTTTAACTTCCATTATTATTCAACTTGAAAAAAAATCCAACTAAATTAATTAAAAGGAAATTTTCTATTAAATCATTGCTACAAGTTTTATGGATAGCAGGAATCTCATTTTCCTTATTAATTATAAGTTGCTTTTTTTTTCTCTGTAGGCCTTTATACTTCAAGTATTTCGGCTCAGAAATTTCACTCTTCACATCTTCATTAAACTCCACAAACTTCTAAAAAGTTGGGGTTTTTTTTAAATTGTCTTTGACTTCACATAAATTTACATATTGTCCAAACTATGCATGCAACTGATATTTTATTTTATATTTTTATAAGAAAGAATTGCATTATAATTATACACACACTCATCTGCAAATCCACCTAAAGTACTTGATTTAAGCTATTTGCCAGTGTTAGGCAATACTGCAAACCAGGCTGCAGATCCTCTCTGGGGAAAGCTGGTTTCTTCTGCCAGGTGGATCTTGAAAGGCTTCCAAGAGCAGAGGACAGGGCAGTAAACATCTCTGTGGAATGCAAAGGACACCTCAGAAACAGAGTTTCAGCTCCCTGCTGAACACGAGAGATAAAAGTATCACCTTTGTTATGCTTGTGTTAAAGTTTTTCAACTGCAGGATTAGAAATGATGACAGACAGGACTGCACCCTGCTAGGTGGTGAAGTGAAAAATCAATAGGGATGCGTTGTTAATATGAAGCAAATCAGTCAATTTCAACTCATTTGCTGTTGCTTTCCCCCCCATAAATCAATCAAGCCATGAAAGGGACTGTTCTGGATAATACATGTAGGTTTTTCACGTGTTTTCTGGATTTATATCTGAGGCCACATTGGTTAACTGTTTTTTCAACCAAGAACATTCTTCAGTGAAAGATTTGTTAACTTCTGTGGCTTCTTCACCCATCTTCTGTTACTTCTGAAGTACTTGCTGTTTTTTATCTTTTGATCGATGAAACCTGGTTTCCAACCTTCCTTCCTCCTCACATTCCATCACCATCGAGCTGGTCTCCCTCCTCTCCACCCCGGAGCCTGTGGGGCAAGAAGAGCTCGGGGCTGGGTCAGGACCATTGCTGGCTCCACCGGTTGTGTCTCCATGGAACCGCAGAGCCGCTGCTGCCGCTCTCTGACACTCAGGGCGCTTTCTCCGCCCGGCGGCAAGCGCCTGTCCGCGGTTCTTCCGCGCCGCGCCCCTCCGGGCTGGCCGGCGGGGGGGCGGGGAAGGGGGACGGGAGGAGGAGCCGCTGGCGGGGGAGCCGGGCGGGTTTCCTGGCTCGGGCAGCGCCGGCGGCGGGCGGGTAGCGGGGCGCGTAGCGGGGCTTGGCGGAGCGGGCCCCCCCGCAGCCGGGCCGCCGGGCCGCTCCGCCACATCTGCAGGGGCTGGCGGCGGTGGCGGCGGGGCTCGGCCCCCCCCTCCCCGGTCCCCCGGGCGGCGGCGGCGGCGGCGGGGCGGGGGCTCTTCCCGCCGTGATTTATGGCCGCCCCGCACCGACCGGCCCGGCCCCGGCTGCGGGCGGGAGCTGGGCGGGGGCCGGGGCCGGCCCCTCCCCGCTGCGGGGGGCACCGGGGGGCACTTGGGGGGGAGCCCCGCCCCGGCGGGGGACACAAACGTACGGACACCCCCTCGGGCAAGGTCACCTCAGCGCTGCGGCAGAGGCAAGACCTCCCCGCCACTCTGGTGTGTCCCTGTGTCCCCCCGGGTGTGTCCATGTTGCCCCCCGGTGTGTTCTGGCCGCCCCCAACACGTCTGTTTTTCTCCCTCGCCATGCGTCCCCGTGCCCTCTCGGTGTGTTCGTATTAGTTCGATGTGTGTGTCTTCATGTCCCTGTCCCTCCCGTGTGTCCCTGTCCACCCCCGGGTGTGTCCGTGTCCCCACCGCGGTATGTCCGTGTCCTCTCCCCGGGGACGTGGCGAGGCGGTAGTGGAAGGGGACCCCCGGCGTAGTAAGCTTGGGGCGGGGGACACCCACCAGACCGCTACCTCCACCTTGCACGGGAGAGAGGGGTCTACACGC
>JANHGL010012881.1:0-23640 GCA_024611195.1 Ceyx melanurus | reverse complement strand
ACAGGAGCCGCCGCCGCCCCGCCCCGCCGCCGCTCGCTGCGGGACACGGACGGACCGTGCGGGCGCAGCTCCCTCCGCCGGCCGCGGGCGGCAGAGAGAGGGAGGGAGAGAGGATGGGGAAGGGAAGAAGAGAAAGGCTGGGGGAAGGGAAAAGGAAAGGAAGAGGAAGGGAAAGCGGGGGAGGGGAAAGGGGAAAAGTAAATCAGGAAAGAGGGGTAAGAGGAAAGGGAAAGGGAAAGGGAAAGGGAAAGGAAAAGGGAAAGGAAAAAAGAATGGGGAAGAAAGAAAAAATGAAGAGAGCAAGAGAAAGGAAAGAAAAAGACAAGAAAAGACAGAAAAGAAGGAGGGGGAATAAAATAAAATAATAAAATTAAGGACAGGAAAAAAAAAAAAAAAGACGGGGAGGAAGGCTAGGAATGGAAAGGAAAATCCAAGCTATTGAAATAGGAATTACAGCAGATTTGCATCACTGAGAAATGGTGCAGAAGGGCCTGTAGACGAAGCACAGTTCAGCCGAGGCAGTGAATTCTCACAGACACCATGTCCTCACCGTGGCCAGCACAGCAGCTCCACTGCCATGTGTGCCCATCTGTTCGGGGAACACTCTACCCAGGAAGAGTGAAAATCCCCACCCAGTTCAGCACGACAGCGGGGTGCAGCGTGCGAGGGGAACAGAGCACTGTACTGACAGCCAGGGTGAAGCCCAGCTGCTTGTCCCAGACCCATGTGGGGACACCCCACGTACCTGTGAGCTGGAGGTCTCTGGGACACTAGGTCACTCTGAATTCAGACGTACCCATCACCTGGTGCTCATGCTGGTTGGTGATGGGCAGGAGCTCTCACAAGTTACCTAGCTAGGAAAGGTAACTGTTTTGGAGCTCAAGTTAAGCAGGCTTTGAGAGCACATGGAATTTCCATGATTTTTTCATCTGCTCTCCCACATCCTCAGTGCAGGTACAGTCTAGTGAAGGTTGCAAGCAACTCCAACTGTAGAAATAGCATCAGATCTGCCTGTGATGGCAGCAACACGCAGGATGCTCTACAATCATTCTGGACAATCGAGTTGAATCCAGCTATTGATCTACCTTGCAGACACTGTTCTTAGTTCACTGAATTCAGCCGCTTGCCAGAAGTTTTTCGGTTGTATTAGCAATAAAATGCTGCTGCTGAATGAAGATCTTGTGCTTCTTCAGCAGTAAATGGTGCTTATCTATTGAGTGCCTGCTACTGTATGCATGGTGCTGTCGAGAGCAAAGCCAAAGATTAACAGTTCCCATCTGTGCCCTGAAGAACAAGCTGGTCCAGGAGCTCTTGACCTGAGTTTTTTACTTCCTCATGATCTTTTCCCTGTACCTAGACTCCATGTGGCCATGAGGACAAGAACCGCTTGCCTTCCACTTTCCACCTCAACCTGATTGCATCCAGCTGCCACTGCCTCATTGGACCTGACCTTGAGTCATATACACAGCTCAGAGGTTGAAGCCACAGTGTTAAGATAATCAAAATCAGGTTATCTGTGCTATTCCTCAGTCCAAAACACAAAAAAAATCCTCTAAGGACACTAAAGCTCCAAAGAAGTGCTCATGACCTCTGCCTAGTCCTCTGTCTTAACTTTGGAGAGCTGGGCTGACAGACATTCTTCTGACTTGGACCAAAGTCTAGCACCGGAAAGCAGGAAAGATTTTAGACATGGTCTCATTTCTTCACCTCATTACAGCACTTGTCCAGTTAGAAGAACGTGTTGATTCCTCTGCTTGCCTTCTTTTTTAGGACTAACACATTTGCAGTGGCAAATGATTGCAGGCTTCAGTCTTGGGCTGAAGCTAAAGAAGTGTCTGGTTATTTATACTCTGGAATGAGATGGATGCTTCTAGCTCACACCACCAGCCCCTAGAGCTTCTGCAACTTAAGGGAGCCAACTCACAGCAGGAAAGTCACAGTGTCCTCCCTCCCTTCAACTGTGTCCAAATGTTTCACGGTTCCTGTAAAATGGGAGGAAGTTCTGTTTGCCTCTCTGTGTCTTTCTTCCAGTTCTGAAGACAGAGTTACCAGGACAACAAAGAAGGGTAGGAGGGAAGTATGTGTGTGCAGCTCTGCAGGAATACCCTCTTTGCATGCCCCCCCATTGCAAGGGGCCAGCAGTATCTGTTCAGTGGAAGATGGGACTTGGGTTGTGACCAAAAACTGTTGCAAACCTTCCCATCCACAATGCTCACTTTTCCCTGCACGCTAGCAATGCCCAGTGATGTATTCAGCACCAAATGGCAGCTGTACAAACATCTACAACAAAAACAAATTGAAGGCAGAGTTTGAAGGTAGCCACTCAGTGAGACAGACTGGAGAGCTGGGCAAAGGGGAAAACTAATGAAGGTCAGCAAGGGCAAGTGTAGAGTCCTGCACCTGGGCAGGAATAACACCACTCACCAGCACAGGTCAGGGGTTGACCTGCTGGAAAGCAGCTCCATGGAGGAGGACCTTGGAGTCATAGTGGACTGTGCAATGTGCCCTTGTGATCAAGAAGGCCAATGGCATCCTGAGGTGCATTAAGAAGAGTGTCACCAGCAGGTTGAGGGAGGTTCTCCCCCTCTACTCTGCCCTGGTGAGACCACATCTGGAGTATTGTGTCCAGTTCTGGTCTCCTCAGTACAAGAAAGACAAGGAAATCCTATGGAGAGTACAGTGAAGAGAGACCAGGGGCTATTTAGTCTGGAGAAGACTGAGTAGGGATGTTATGTTTACAAGCATCTGAAGGGTGGGTGTCAGGTAGAAGGAGCCAGTCTCTTTTCAGTGGTGTCCTGTGATAAAGGGGCAGTGGTAACACACTGGAACCAAGGAAATTCCACCTCAACATGAGGAGAAACTAATTACTGTGAGAGTGATGGAGGCTGGAACAGGCTGCCCAGAGAGGCTGTGGAGTCTCACAGAATGTCAGGGGTTGGAAGGGACCTAGAAGATCATCTAGTTCAACCCCCCTACCAGAGCAGGGTCACCTAGACCAAGTCAAGTTTCCTTCCCTAGAGACTTTGAAAACCTGCCTAGATCTCTTCCTGTGTGGCCTGCCCTGGATGATCCTTCAGGGGGGTTGGTCTCCACAGTTTCCAGAGGTGCCTTACAACCCCTACCATTCTGTGATTCTACAGTTGCTTTGGCAATGCACAGTGAAGCTGCTCGATGCCAGGATGGGATGCTAATGGCATGCATTAAGTTTTTCATACTTGCAATTCCTCAGGATGAGGCCCAAGCCAGTATCCAGAGAAGCTGTGAGCTCTAGATTTCCTCAGAATGTCCTGTTTTGCTCACATCTGCAACAGGAACAGAATCTCTGACCTTAACATGCACTTGTCAGTCTCAAGACAGAAGTGGCTCAGATCCATTCTGAGGCTACTTCTTCATATTGAAGGAACAAGAGTTCTCTGTGGCATTTGGAGAAGGGCAGCATTTGACAGAACCATAAGGGTTATTATTGTCCAATCCAAGGTCTGAGTTAGCAGCAGAATGGCAGCCAGGGAATTCAAATCCATTAATCCAAGAGCTTTCCTGAATTCACTCCCTTCTCAAGCTAGGTTACTGGAACAGAACAGATTTTTTAGCCTCATATTCCTTACACATAACACCAGACTACTGCAACTTCCTTGCTGACAGATCTTGGAACCAGAAGGTTCCCTGCCTGTTCTGATGCTCCAAACATGCTTTCAGAATAAAGTGCTGCAGAGAAACCCTCTCTGAAGGGCAGTGGCAACTAAGCATCAGAGGTGAGGGAGGACCACCTGCAGGCATGCTGCTTAGAATCTCTTCATCAAGAGGGTCCAAACAGGGCAGCATTTAGCAGGAATAGATGCAGAGAGTTTTCACATCTCCTCTGGCTTTGCCTTCAGAAAAGCTGGCAATATGTGAGGAGAAGATCCAGAGAGAAGCATAAGCACTCTGAATTGTATCATGTCTTGCCCATCATCTCAGCTGTCCTACCTTGAGTGGTCCTCTGCAAGGGGCTACAGAGAGGAGCCAGGAAGAAGCAAAATTCCTCTTCACTTGGTGTTCTAATAGGACTTAATATTCTAGAAAAAAGTAAGCTGGCAGTTTTCATTTTGCTGCAAAATTTAAATTCAAGATTAAGAGATTTGAGCTTTTATTCAGCTCGAGGTGTCCTGTCACAGCAATCAAGACAGGGGCAACCACAGCAGGAGCACTACTGAAGTTACTGGAGGGTCAGAATAGTTCATAGATTAAGGGGGTTATAAGTCAGAACAACAACAACAAAGAAGTCAGAACCATTTTCTTAAATTAAAATCAAGGAAGAAAAAGCAACACCCAGAGCTGGAGACACAATATTGCTAGTTCCCAGTATGTGAGAATTGTGGAGTGTGACTGCAATAGGGCAGAACTGGCTTTCAAAAACGAGATGTTAAAGCACAACAGCTGAGACTGTTCCTTTATCCTGTCTTTTATCTGCTTAAGACTCCTATTTTTAATTTTTTTCCACCACAACCATTATTATTAGTTTTCAAAAAAGAAATAAAACTGAAAAATGGAAGAAATCACATGGTCAATACCAGAATACTGGCAGCAACTGATTTCTGACATGGTAGGCCTTCAGTGATTATAAATATATGTATCTCCTCTTAAAACTGGGTTGCTGCAGCAAGCTCTGGGAAATGCATTACTGGGAAACAACAGGCTAGTGAAACAGTTCTGGAATGAGCAAATTTTCATGCTGGTTAGCTAAAAAGCTCTGAAGAGAAGAAAGGCTTTTTGCTTGTTTAGACCTTCAGAGGAGAAGCACAGAAGCAGAGCTACCATGGGTCAGGCTTTTCTCACTGCCGTGTGGGAATATTCTGTTGCAGTGCCCAAGGATGCTGTTCCTGCTTCTGGCAGGATTTGTCTTCAGAATTAATTTTTTTCCACAGTGTGGAACATATTTCAAATGAGACAGTGATGGCTCTTAGTTACAGCTTCTTTTGACTGTAGGAATTTGTGTGATGCAAAAGTCTTTATGTTTTAAATTCATATGCACTTAGTAAAAAAAATGATGACAAAATGAGCCAAACTCTTAAGTAATTCATTTAGACTGATCTTGCAAATATAAGCTAAGCTTAAACATAAGGATTAGCATATAGATAGGATCAGGAATAGCCACTGAAAAGGTATCTTTTGTCTTCATTAGGAATGTTTTTATATGTAAGGTTCAATGAAGTATTATGTGTTTGGCAGAATCTCACACAACATTTGCAAGGGCATAAAAAAAAATGCAGTATGAAGAATATTTCACCTTCATATGAAAGCAAGGCTAAAACCTGCAATCCCTTCTAATAGGAAATAAATAAAAAAACAAACCAAAAGAAAATGCAAACAGGTCCCCAGTGCTTAACTCTGTTTAGACAAACCTCCTGTTATTGCTGCATCTATTTCCACCTGACCATTTAGGTTTGTCTCAAAAGCTGAGAAGGAATCTGTTAAGCTCATAGTCATTATACTGTTTCCACATTCTCCAGACAGAATATTAAATTCCCCACGCTCTAGTTTATGTTATTAATACAAAAGATGAGGAATGACTACTGATTTCAGCCCTCTGGTATCTGGCTTCTTTTCAGAAGGCTGATAAAACGAGCATGTTCTGACAATAAAAGAAAGGATCCAAGTTGACTTACCTCCACTTTAAGAAGTGCACAGCCTTTCAAGAACTCTTGAATATTACTGATGCAATCAGCTTCATTTTTAGGCTCTAGGCAATACTAAAGAAAGAAAAACCACTGAGATCATTGCACTCCTTTCCACATAGCCTCTATTCTGAAGGCCTGCACGAATATTGACATGTGCATTTTAAGACTGAATTAGGGAAGCTTCTTAAGGGGGCGGGTGGGGGTGGCAGGCAAGCTGTTGAAGCAGGAAGAAAAGAGCCACTGGAGGAAGTGATGCACTCATCAAAATGGTCGGCATCTTGTTTTGAATGTCAACATATGACAGTGCCCCAAGTGACAGTGGGAAACTGATGACCTTTAAGAACATAGGAACAAAAGCTAAGGAGTTAGCAAAATTGATTTTTTTTTTGCATAATAAATAAAGGCTCCTGTTTTACAGAGTGGAGAACCTGTTGTTGGGTTGGTTTTTTTTAATTAAACAGCTTCTCTTCTGTGTTATTTCCTATCTCTCATCAGACTCCTTCCCTTTTTCTCTCCTTTACACTTCTGGACTGTCTGAATATATATGCATCTTAACACTGTAACAGGAGGTGCTCACTTGGCTTCAGCACCAATGGACTTGCTGGCCTTGGGACAGCTCAAAACAACATGGGTGCCAATATTCTTCACCTAATCTGCTTCTCTTGTGCATTTCCTAACTGTACTTTAGAGCAAGAGTTCCAAAAGAGTGTATTTACAGTTGTAACTAATGATATTTATATAATTACAGACAAACTGCATATCCTTCTATTCAAAACCAAGGTATTTTAATCTCTGGTCGACCTGGTATTTCCTGCCACTGAATGAACATGCTTAACTCAGCCAACTGCAACCTTTACAGAGGCTTTTCTGGATGTGGAGACATCAAAGTCCCAAAGCTACAAGCAACTGACATGGGAAACATTTCAGATGCTCCCTGCTCATCTTAGTTACCAAAGAAAACTCTGCCTCTAGATGGCCAGGGCAGCATTTCACTGAGCAGAGCAGTTCCAGGCTTGCAAAACACATCTGAAAGAGTTACCTTCTCTGCAGATCCCGGAAGGAGCCGGTGAATGAGTTTACACAGCACAGTCCCATCCTTCAGGGAAGTTTTCAGGAACTCCTCTGGATCATCTACTGTTTTCTTGGGGGAGTTTAGAACCCCCAGGGAGATAAGCCAGGTTACAATCTGCTCCTGTGGATTCATGGTGAGGAGCTGTGCTGGCGGAGGGCTCTCCCATGCAGCAGCCTGCTGGAACCCACATCCGTGATTGCACCTTCCTGCCTCTGCTGCTGCTGCCCAAGCTCAACCCTGAAACTGACTTTTTTTTTTTAGCACAGAAACTCAGCAAATCGTATGAACCAGAAGTATTATTATTCCAGGGGAAGAAACAAGTTTATTGGCCTCTGTCGCTTTGAAGACAGTAAATTTGTCTATAAAACCACACATTTTTAACATAGAAAATTTAATGTATTTTTTCCTCATCCTTGTGGCAGCTGCCATCCCATTATCTTGCTCTTAACTTGTGGCTACTGCCTGAAGAAATAACATAAATGTCTTTAGTATTGTAAAGAATAAAGAGTTTGCAACATTAAAATTGAACTTCACACTGAAGGTGATTGGAGGAACATGTCCCACTAACTTTAAATCAGCATTTTTAACATTGTGGCCAACCTAGTTATTGAAATTGCCTTTTACAGTTTTCCATTGTCAAGATCTGATTTTTGAAAATAAATTCTCAACATGCACTTTATATGGGAAAGATCTGGGTTTTCAACTGATTTTTGAAAATAAATTCTCAACATGCACTTTATATGGGAAAGATCTGGGTTTTCAACTGTTTTATGGAAGTGCACAGAGTCCAAAATGGATTTCTGGAGGTGGATAATCTCTTAAAACAAACATCTGGGTAACTTCAAAAAGATCTCAGTTTAAGCCACCTAAACCTGAGAATTAAGCTTCCCAACCTCTTGTCCTATGAAAAATTCCCCTTCCAGCAGCTCTCAATGTATTGTATGGAGTTGATCAGTTTTTCACCCAGCTCTAGGTCAGGATTCACCATCACTACAGATTGTTACCCATTTAGAGAAGAAAAGTCATCTTTGGCAGTTTTCTTCTCCTTTGTAACCATCCTTTGACCACAACAGGCTGAAAATGAAACAATTCTCTGTTCGTGCCCAAGTTGGAGGTGCATCACAGATCACAGCAATCCACCAGGAACAAATCACCTACAGATCAGACTCTTCCAGTGGCAAATTCTGAGCCAATTCCTGCTCCTTGAAGCAAGTGAAGAGAGGAGTGACCTGGAGCTGCTTATGCTCAGAGGGAGGCATGGAACAGCAAAAGGATGAAGTACACACAATAAACAGTTTCATGTTTCTACTTTCCATGTCTAATGATGGCACTGGGCCCTAGGCAAGGATCATTTTTAACAGCCAGCAGTCAGGAATTAAACTGCCCCTTCAGTTACAGGCTTCTGACCTTTCTGAGGACACAGGGACAGCTCCAGTTCTCCCCTCTGGAAACACGAGTGAGGTGCTGCTGCAGCTCATGGGAATGCCAAGCTGGCTGAGGCTACAGCACAGCACCCAGTGCCATCTGGTGAAGAACATCCACAACTACCCATATGTGTGCAAAACACATTTATGAGTAATCACAAGAACTTTAGGTGTTGGGTTTTTTTTTTCTAGTTCTCATGAGCACTACTATCCTGTAGAAGTGAGTCCTGCAGTCTCAAATGTCACAGCTTGCTTCTTCCAAATCTGCAGTAGGCAACACAACTTCTGCTCATTCATCCCCTGGGGATGGCTCATTTGTATTCAGAAAACCTCCACTTCAGTCATCTCATCAGAATGATGGAAAGAGCAAGAGCAATGAGAATGATGTAAAGAGTTTCCCCACAGGAAAACTCACACACCCACTTCAGGCTCAGTGCTACAAACCTGAGCACAGAGAAGACTTCACCCCCTCCCTCCAGGAAAGTTTTCATGGAGAGGCAGGTTTAGTTCCATGCCTAGTTCACATGCCACTGGTGCAGCCAAGCAGATGTTAATTATGGCAGCTACAATTAAATGAAAATACTTCCCCCATCTTGAACAGCTGATGACTGCTTGGAAGACCTGCAGACACCTGCACATGGGGGAAGCCCCAGAATGTGAAGCATTTCTGATTAGCCACCTCCAGGCCAACTTCACAGCTTTCAGAAAGGACCCATCTAAATATGTTCCACTGGTGGTGCACCCCTCACAATTCAGCATCATTTCTCATTTTTCATTATCTCATTTTCATTAATTAGGCAGTTCATATGTTGGCATTACATTTAGTTTGGATGATCTGGCTCAGCCCCAACACCACACAGCCTATACATTACTGCTGATAAAGAAGTCTCTTAATATTACAGGATCTTAATTAATCTTTCAAAGATACACTGTGACCACCCTGTAACAACAAATCTCTGTCAATATGGAACACCATCTTTTCCACCAGGCAAGAATCACAGAGTAAAAGGTGGTGTGGTTTTTTCTTCTGTTTTTAACTAAAAAACCCAACAACAAACAACAAAACCCATCATGCTTTTTAACAGTAAATTTATTAGCCCTGGGAAATACTGCAATTCTAACCATCTGCTACATACTGGCAGATTTACTCCTACAATCTGTAGTCCATAAGTGAAGTTTAAAGTGATACTCTAATCCCCAAACCCCAAGGCAGTTTTAAATCCCTAGACAAGGTACACATGCTTTTTCTTCTTTAGCTCCTCATTATCAACTGACTGTTCTTTCACAGTATCACAGAGCATTAGGGACCTTGAGATCAAGTTCTTTAAATGACATCAGTTTGTGTTTACCACAGAAGATTTTATTAGCCACAACTCTTCAAGCATTTCAGACAATCTGAAGTTAGTTTTCTACATGAAATACCAGTGCCTCAGGATTCTCCTCACATACCCTGGCACATCAGCATAAAAGCAAGCTAAAAATGCATCAAAACCAAGGCAAAGTTTGGAAAAAGCATCTAATTGCAACAGATGCACTGCTGCCTGGAGTTCTGTAAGCAGCTAGTACATGCAAGAACACCAATTATTCTGGGGATTTACACCAGTATTGTCCCAGTACGTCAACACTCCCTTTCATCCAGAAGGCCTGGACCATTATAAATGGTGAAGAGGAATTTGTAATAATTTAGGGCTCTGTATTTTAGAGGACTAGCACTCACTTGTACAAAACCTGCTCTTTTTTTTTGCATGAATGGGAAGCACCCTAAATGAAGGGCAACCCCAGAGTACTTTCCTGCTGCAGCACTTACTGATGCACATATATTAACTGAAAACACTCACTCTTGACTCCTGAAGATGTTAGCTATTGAGCATCATCTGATTTAAATCTGAGAATTCTTTTTATATCCAAATAGATCAGTAGTGATACTTTCAAAGGCAACTCCTGAGTGATAACACACCCCTCTAAATCAAATAGTGGGTAACACCACACTCAGAAGCCAAGCTTTGTCAGTTGGGTTTTGTTATCCATTTTCCAATGCATTTCCACTGCTGCATTGCTGCCTTCAGATGCCACAGCTGAAAGAAAGGAAATAAAGTTAGGACAGGCTCACAAACCAAGAGACAAAAAAAAGCTAAAGCAACTTGGATTGGTTTTATATGAATGATACATATGTTTGAGTTATATTCAATTTGCCCCAACAGTATGAAAATACATCAATAACCAAAATGATCTATTCATGCACACTTCTTGTACACCACTGTCTCCAGAACAATCCCAAGCAAAGCCTCTATAATTCCTGCAATTCCCCTCCAAAATCTATCAGAAAATCTCACTAGCTTTTGACCATCTCAGCAAGGACTCAGGAGTCCTGTACTAAACTGGTATACACACTGGTACTAAGCTCTAAATAATGATGTGTTGGAAATTAGATAAATAAAAGTTGTGATCAAAAGAGGCTGAATGGCTTTCTGAACCAGCAGGATTACATCCTTCTTTTTCACCAGGTTAGCATGACCCTTCCTGCTCTGAGTCCAGCTCTGTTTACTGCTCCCTGAGCTGGCACTAGCACCCTGTCTGCTAAGCATTCAGAAAATGTTTACAAGTTGTAAAATAGGCTGAGAAAAAGTGTGTTTTTTTTCTTCAGTGTCTTTATTAATTACAACATGGCCCACCAGTAAACAATGGAACAGATCTAGTGAATTGAGAAAAAAAAGCACTGCTTTTTTCCAAGAGAGAGAAGCTTTTTCACTTGCCAAGAGTAATTAACCTTCAGCTAGAACAGAGAATTGAGAAGCACACATGAAAAAGCTGAAAACATTCTGATCCAACCTATCAGATTATTTGAGAAAACCTTGAAGTTGCCTAGGATGCTTCCTATTGAAGACATTATTCCATCTCAGAGGATTCAACTGGATCAGCCTCAAACTGTGAATTGAAAATTTGACTCCCAGTTTTTTGCAGGTTGGTTGAGGAGAGAGGAAGAAGAGCTTAGACAGATCTCCCTAACCCACTTTGGTGCCACAGTGCCAATATCAATGATATTTCCATGAAAAAAGGTTAGTTATTTTTAACCTTTAAAGAGACACCTATAGTTCAGTGTCCTTTCCAGCAGGATTTGTGATTTATTATTCCAACAGTCACACTGAAAAGGAATATGAAGATAAGGAAAGCCTTAACTAAATTAACACTTTCTGTTGGTTGAAATTTTATCAAGTGACAGAAAAATAGAAAGTTGGGTCTGGAAACAGCTTTTTAATTATATGCTTCCTCTGACTCAACAGAAAATACTCATGATGCTCCTGTGTTTGATCTGAAATAGAACCCTGTACCTTGGAATAAAAGTGTATTCTTTTTGGTTTTTTTTATGGTGGTTACTGCAAAAATTTATCCAGAGTATTTACAGAACATTACTGGCATATTCTGACCCAGGCAGTGCACAGCTGTTTATCTGCTGTTCCTGAGGCTGTTTATCTGCTGTTCCTGAGGCTCTACAAAAAATACACTGAAGGCAAGTGAGACCACAAACATCAGTGTGTGACAAAACCTAATCCTGCACACGGTGGAAATCCCCAGATCAGTGACCATGTGTCAAATGAACAACACTGAACAACCAGAGTTTTTCCTTTTTCCAATCTCAGAATTAGGGTGTTTGAACCAGGCAGCAAGGGATGGTCTTACACAGTACTTTGAAAATTAACCAGAAATGATATTCAAAGTACACACACTTCTTACAGAAATACTACCCCTGCAAAAGAGATTTGTTCTTACCCTATACTAGATTCTGAGATATACCTGCATTAAGTTATTTCCTCTTTAAAAAAACAAAACAAAACAGAATTTAGTGCAAGTTTCCTGAAAAGCTCTGTTAGCAGGACAGCCACTACCACTTTCATTTTTCCTGTTGAGTCATCCAAGTCCAAAAGAGACTGTCACCCTTCCACATCAAGTCAGAAGACAGCTGCTCCCACATACCCTTGGAAAATAACTTTAATAGGCTAGGCTCCAAAGTCATGAAATACACCTCACAGGTGACCTACAAAGTTTTAAACCATTCTGGAGATGCCTGGAAGTCTGTATTTAATCCAAGGACCTTTGCAGAGATTAATTCATAATCAAAGATTTTACTCAGCATAATCATTAAATTACACGTTCTGCACATTTAACAAGATTGATTATATGTCTGTACTGACATTTATTACTCTAGATTTTTATGGTCTGGTCTTATAAAGATTTCCAGACTAAGTACTTCCCATAGCATGATTTAAAGTGCATTTGTAATTGTTTTATGTTCAGCTATACCTGAACTGGTCAGATGAGAAGTCTCTCATTGTTACTCCTAAAAGTAGGCTTAAAAAACCTACTTAAACCTCCTCCAAAAAAATTAAACAGGAAGTTGAAAATACTATTTAGCCATAAAGCATGTCAATCCAAATCTATAAACACAGAACCACCAAATACCTTCCTTCCAGCTCTCACACTACAGTCTTTACCTTATGCTTTGACACTGGTGCTCCTCATCTCTGCCACCAACACGGATGAACAGGCATTAATTCAGCAGTATCCTCTAGAATTTATCACCCTGCAATCAAGAAAAGAGAGCCAATTGAGAAGAGCACATTTTACAGCATGAGTCAACCTACAGCACTTCCCCCATCTCAAAAAAAAACAAACAAACAAAGTCACAATTAGGTTTGCAGATTATTCTGTTGCAAGTTTTACTACTTCTCTTTTAAGTGGTGGAGGATTCACTGGCTTGGAATGGACTGGAATGGCTTAGTGACAGGTTGCATGGCTTATGGATTCTCATTCCTTTTCAATGGTGCATTGCCATGTTAAATCCATAAGTTGAACGAATTTACTGAGGACTAAAAGAGTAGTACAATGCTTTTGGGTTTGTGGTTTGGTTTTAGTTTTTTAGTTGGAGGTCTTCATGTCTACTATATTCAAGAGCATCTTTTGAACTTCATGGCTTTACCCGAGTCAGAACAAGTTGGCCCAGGTGCTGCCACATGTACCAGATTCCTACTAAGGCAGTGTCAAACTAAACAGGCATCCAACTAAACGTCAAGCTTGCAATGGCTTGCTTCAAACTCCAATAGCTGAGATGGTATTTGTCAATCTAAACCCATTCCTGATTTCACCAGACTTTTAATTTTTGTAAAATATAGTATATGCAGCCTCTTTAATCATCTTCACTCAAAGACACTGGGCACCAAATACCCCCTCCCAACCTTACTTGGCAATATCATCTACAGTGAGCTGCATTGTCTTTAGTTTCAAAATTGGTGCCATAAATGCTTTTATCCAAGATGAAATGTTGAATTTGGAGAACTTCTAATGTATTGGAGTATTTCTTTTCCTTTTTTTTTTTTATTTTTTAAAATCTAAACAGCACTTCCATTGCCATGACGTGCAGCTTGTCTCACTTTACTAGAGGAAGGTAACTTGGTTCAATTTTGACTTAGGACTGAAAAACTAGTTTGCTTTGCTTACCATCTTTGCTGTTTCACAGGCATTTGATGCTTTAAATCAGCTGTGGAATGCTGAAAGATTCACTTGTTTTTATGAAGCCATAAGCCTTTGAGAAGTTGGAGAGAAAGACTTCTTTGCTTATCTTATTTTCTCCTTTGGAATCAAAGCTGTTCCTTTAAAAGTGAAACACTACAGAGTTGCACAAATTTGAAACAGTATGAGTAAGCATCGGTTTTTGCAGCTTCTTTGACGGAATTGGTCAATCTTTTTTTATTTTTTTTTTTCTACAGTATTCTGTAGCTGACTTACATGTACAGGATTTATTTGAAGGGGAGATCTTTTCAAACTCCCCATGTAACAGTAGGAAGGCAGAAAATAGTATTATCCACTTGGTTTTTCAGGTTAAGTGAATGATATCCTCTATTTTTCTTTACACAAGGATCTGAAGATATTTTTGTACTGGGAACACTGTGACTTCAAATTCTAGGCACAACTGAACTTTGTGTAGAATATCCCCACCACCCTCCAAATTACAAGCAATACTTTAAGCAAAAGATGCTGATCATGTAGAATAATCCACCTCCATGTTAGATGGCTGGATGTTGTGTGGAAGATCTTAAGAACTGCTTGTTCCATTCATGAGGAAAATCAGATGGAAGTGTGGCATTTCAGGGAAACTTTACTTTGAAAATTACAACACTAGTACACAGCTCAAGTTTTATACATTTAACATCTGCTTTTTGAAAGAAATGTTAACAATTCTGAAATGAAACTAAACATTGGTTTAACTTTTCCTCACAAAAGCATAAAATTCATGGAGGGGAAAACTTAACAGGCAACAATAAAAAAAGGTAAAAACAACTTTTCCTTTTAGTAGTCCTCTGGTAGTAAAGATAGAACAACTTCCACTTTTTTTTTTTTTTGAGAAGTAATCTGTCTTGGTCCAAAAGTTTAAGAGTGTTTTTAGTATCTGCTTCTGCCTCCACCTCTATCAGATCTGCTTCCACCACGGCCACCACCTCTGGGTGCTCCGCGGCTTGAACTACTGTAAGAATCACGAGGAGGTGGATAGCCCCTTTCCATGGATGGGGGAAGACCCCTGTCTTGTCTTCCAACACGATCACGGCCACTTGAGTAGACATCACTTCTGCTGCTTGAGTAACTTTCTCGGCTTCCATATCCATCTCGTGTGCTGCCGTAATCATCATACCGACTGCTTCCACCATAAGATGGAGGGGGCCCTCGGGCAGGTGGAGCACTACGTGAGTTACCTGCAGGGTCAATGGTCAGGTAATATGGCAACACCATAAGTTATATATAACAATTTCAATCTGAATTTACAGAATTGCTGTATTTAAATGTTTACTGCTACTCTTTTGCATGTATTGATGTTCTCGATATAATCTGCCACATTAACTGGGTTTAAAGTGGGAATGGCCTATCAGGCAGTGAGTGGATTAAAGACTCTGCAGGAATGAAGACGGTGTTTATGCAGCAGGCTCTTTACTGGACATTCCACAACAGCTTGTTATTTTAGAGAAGAAACTCAGCCATATTTTCCAGAGATAGTTGCAATTCTGAACTGTTGACTTCGCTTCTTTAGCTTACAGCTTATTTAATAAGTTGATCAAACAATAACCAACAATTGCACTTTGACTGTAGGGGGGGAAAAAAAAAGTGCCAGCTCCCCCTAAAACATGAGCAACCTAGAAGTCAGATTTCATCACATCTGTAAGATTAATACATAATCCTCAAAATGGATTCTTACCATAACTCTCATATGAATCTCTGTAGGAGCCTCCACTGGGATGATCCGAGTAGTCTCTGTCACGCCCTCCACCATATCCATCACGATCACTGTAGGAGGAAAGACTACTAAGACTTAGTACCAATCAGTGAGATCACAGCAAGAATCAACTGTCAGGGAGAAAAATCCATCAGTAGGTACCTGTATCCCCTCGAGGGGTATTCATCACGTGAGCTGGAATGACCATAGTCACGATAGGCATAGTCCCGGGGAGGCGGCGCGTAATCCCGCGTGTCCCTGGAACTGGGATAATCTCTGCTTGAGTAACTACAAAAAACCCAGGAATTGAGATGTCAGTTATGTCACACCTCAAAAACTCAGCCATTCTCTGAACAAATCAAACTCAGTTAGTAGAAGGATTTACCCGTCCTTAGTGCTGTAGCCATCATCTCTGGGAGACATGTAGACGTCTCTTCGCGACGGCATCGGTTCCCTGCGCGGAGGGCCCCCGTAACTGTCTCTCCCACGTGACACAGGAGCTTAGGAAACAATCCAAATTCAACTCAATTAGCATTTAGCCACACAGAAAACCCCTCAAGGTGAGTATTGGACTGTTTACAGCTGTTCAGTAGTATCTCTGTAGCCTACATTTACAGTATTTTACACTGCTTGTTTTAAAGCAGCACTAGAAAGAACATAATGAACATGCACCAAACTGTTCAAAACAGCTAAAAAATTATAGTTGAGAACTCAGAGATTAGGAAAACACACTGTGCCACAGATTTAAGTTAGAATTAATGATTTGCAAGACTTTCTGAAGAATGACTAAGGTGCTACAGCTGACAAGCTACAGGATAGTTGATTAAATCCTTACCTCTTCCTCCCATACTGCTGCTACGCACTGGTCCTGAAGGTGCTGATCTCTTAGGTGGAGGGCCTCCACTTCGTGGAGGTGGACCTCTCTTCATGGGAAGGGGCCCTCTAGAAGACCCTAGAAGGATAAGCCATGAAAAGACTTGTTATTTCTGTGACAGTAACCTGTATGCCCCTAAAGCCTGAACTGCAATAGCCTAGGCACTGTTACTGCCACTGTGGTCCACAGTAAACCTCAAGCTAGACTTCCAAGCCTTCTCTTGTGTCTTGAGGCTACTGGGCAGAACTGAGAGCCCACCAAGCTAGCTTTCCACAGCCTAGATTCCTGTCAGGAACTGTCTTGTAGAACTTATCCAAAAGCCACAGGGTGTGACACAAGGGAGAAAGACAGCTGATATCTGTAATCAGTCACAGCTTCAGCGCTCAACAAGTTCCTGTTCTCAGAAGACAAGAGCCACCTGGGAAGATGTACTAGAGAAGATCCTGCATAGAGAGGAAACAGAGGCACAAGAGTCTGCAGAACCTACTACACAGACTCTCCAAGACAGGAGTTTTCACTATTTCCAGGTTTTTTGTTTGGTTGGTGTTTTTTTCTCTGCATTACAGCTTTTACTGTTATACCTCAGGTGCTGCTTGCTTTGTCTTTTAAGCAACCAATTTGATACTGAAAAGTCTCTGAATAAAGAGCTGTATCTTAAGTTAAAGAATATCCAGTATCAAGTAATGTACTATCCTTCCACTTCAGAGCTTCAACACCACACTACTGTATTATAACAAACAAGTCTTAGTGTCCCTAATTCCCACTATTATCTGGAAGGATCAGTCCTAGAATTTAGTAGTACTTCTTGCTAGTAAGAATGAAAGGCAGTTCCCTTTCCCTGGTGGAAGAGAATCGCTTTTTCAACTTGAATACCAGAAAGCTTCCTTTCTCACGTGCAGGGCAGGAGTTTTGCTTTTCTTTCATAGCCAAAAGTGAAGTGGAGTGTTAGTTGTAGAAGGGAATCTTCATATTTGAAAGCCTTTTCTTAAGGTGTACTTGCCTAATAAAAAATATTTGACTAAACTGCCGAGATCACATTTCATCATTTTAACAAAGAACAAGGAGTGCACTATTCAGCTGTTTGACTTTTTTTTTTTTCCAGTAGTATTATTGGCATCTTCCAATGGGATTGTCTTGTATGTTGTCCAAGTATATAATGAGAGAGGTAAATACATACCCAAGTGACTCCCTCTTGAAGGTGGTCCTCTCGCTCCACTCCCTCCTCTTCCACCTCTGAGGCCCCTGGGAGGCCCCCTGCTTCGTGGAGGGGGTGGTGGCCCACGCCTGCCCCCACTTTCAAAGGATGGCTTGGTTGCTTGTTCCACTTTAATTGCTTTCCCATCTAATGACTAAAGAAGAAGCTGCTTTACTTACTGCTCAGTCACGTTTGTATTTCTTAAATTAAGCCCCTCTTGCTTCACTATTACAGGGCTTCCATTTTATACAGTTAGAGCAATTCTAGAACTGATTTCAGTCTTCATTCAGCATTAGTCCCCACGTACTCAGCAGCATGTCGGGCCTAATTTCTACAGCACTTCATTCTTGTGGTAGTGATGAAAAAAAAAATAGAGAGCAGCATCAGAAAGGACTTTTCATGAGAACACAAGTGTCCAATGATTACGGCAGCCCCATGTCATTTATTCTGTAAATGAAACATGATTTATGATCTCCAATTTATTTTCAATTGCCATGGACTTTTGGACCAAACTAGGACTGCACTAGTAACACAGGGTTAAGCTGAAGGTATCTTAGCTTCAGTTGGGATTTCTGGCAATGGGGAGGCCGTTTAGAACATTCTCTTCATGTCCTGATAAAACGGTGATCACTGGAGTATTTAGAAGTAATTTCAGCATCTACAAAACATGACAATTCACCCTCTTTTTCTACCATTGCAAGCTGGGTTTTCAGGAAAGGTGACTGGCACAATTTACTCTAGTACTTCCTTTTCCAGAGTGGAGGTGCTTTGTGATTTGTTTGGTTTGGGTTTTGGTTTGTTTGGTTTTTTTTTTTGTTCTCATTTAGGGGTTTTGCTGTGTGGGGTGTTTTGCTGGGATTTTTTTTGTGGAAAAAGTGGAAGCTTTTTCTGAAATACAGACCTGCAGCCAACTGCTAAGCCCCAAATATGAGCAAGTGATCAGATTATTAATCACTCAACCAAATTCATCAAATTTCTGTATCATCTTTTCAGACACCAGACATATTAAAGCAGAGCCACAATCACAAGCTCTGCTCAGGTTGGGATACTGCACATCTCCTAACAAACATGGGTTCTTTGCCTTTTTTGCAGTTAAATATTCAGCTCTGCTATGACAACTAATGAACTGCACAGGTAGGAAGTGCTGCTTATTGCACTTCTTTGCCTGCAATAAATGAACAACAGTAAAACTTATTGATGTGTTTTAGTCTGACCTGCTGAAGGTTTTTGTTCTCCACTGAAATCAAGCCCTCTCAGAAATCATCCACTTTAGCAGCTCACATATTCTGCCACCATATGTAGTAGCAGCTACTGTTTTAAAAACCTATGTGCATATTCACACATCCAACGTGACCCATTGTGAGAAAAATAAATGAATACTAGCAAAATCATATTGGTCTTGGCTTTCATAATAATACTTTACTTATGGCAAGTTCTTCAGAAAGTTTTTTGTCATGTCAAGCTGAAATATTCCAGGAGCAAGCACTAGTACTTATCACTGGATATTCTCAATTTGTATCACATTGTTTTGTCATCATCATAATTCTCTGTCTCAGTCATCCTTCTCAGAGCAGAAGGGGAATTTGAAGCCTTAAGCTTTGTCATCATGACCACTCCTGGCCTCAGTTTCATGGCATATTCTTGACAGCTTGTTTCAAGTTTGGAAACCAAACACCATCCCATTCTGCTAGCATGGATTCTGAGAACTTGGCTGCTATGTCCAAGTTCTTTCCTTTTTTTGCTGTAGGAGGTACAAGTTTTCCTTAGAATTTGTCCTCCTACTTCCTTCTGCCTTGCACTTAATTATCCAGGCAAAAGATGAAGTTTCTTTTGAAATGGCTTTATGCAAGCAGTCTTAAAAAGCTATGCCTAAGGTCCCAAAAGACCTTTAGATTAGGTCCAAGAGGATTATTTTTTTGTTCACTAGAAGCTATTGTCAAAGTATGCCCTATTTTAAAGCAAAGGGGACAATTTCACTTTATAGGTTCTTAGCTTGAAGTCTCATCACACCTCACTGAACAGATAAAAACTCAAGTAATTGCAGAATAAGGTTTTTTCAATGAGCCCAAGCACCAGCTGTCAACATGAACACTCATTAGTTGGTGTTTATAACCTCATCTCAGAGTGTTATGGTAGCATTTTTAGTATGATATGGGCACCAAGAAGTGAATTTACCTTAGTGCTAAAAACCAGAAAGGTAATTTAAGATACAAGTCATTTAAGGATAATAATAGGTTGGCAATCATAAAAACTCCTTGATGTGGAATGAACAGTCTACACAGCTTTGTAAGGTGAGCCAGGGAACCATAACCACACAGAATTGGAGAACTGTCCTGCAAATGGTTCCACATTCCAGCAGAAAAGATGAATTAAATCTGTAAAGTTTTGGAAGTGGGGCAGAAATCAAGTATTCCAAAAATCTGTTACAGAAACTTGCAGGAAACTGCAACCTAACATTACATAGGGCTTTCCTCTCCAATGCCTGATTTTACTGTTGATGCTGCAGGGACTCCATTTCTGCAGGTTCCTCAGTGGCACATCAAGGGAGATTCCTTGCACCATAGAGAATTCCAGAACTGAAGATCATTTCTGACCAGGCTGAGCCTCTCTGTATTTTATCACTTCTTCAGCAAAAGAACTGGAAACACTTTCTGTTGATTAGAGGAAGACAATCTTCTGTAGCACTGAGAAATTTTAGACAGCTTGTTTGTACTGCAGCATTTGCTTCCAACCTGTTAACACAATCCAGCTGGCTTGGCAAGTCTACACAGGAATGAAGTCTTTGGCTTGTCCTGCATGTTTCTCTAAGGTTGTGTCATCTCCAAATATCCATTTTGTCCTCAGCACTTAAAATCCAGATCATGAGAGAAGTCTACTGCACAGAATGACCATTAGACGTGGAGTATTTACTGTGTGTCCAGAAAAGCTTGTGCTTCAGGATATAGATTTGACTACAGTGAAAGGTTCTTAAAGAAGGCTAGTAATTTGTTATCTTGAAGCTCTTCTAACATTTCTTCTGTGCTGCTCAGACATGCCAACGTTGATCCAATTCTGCAAAGTAATTTAAATGAAAAATCTCCACCCCCACTCCACATTATCTCCTGACCTCTTTCTGCAGGATTGAAATTAATCTTCAACGAGCAAGCTTAGACTGGTCTATGCTTGTCCCATTTTAGAATAAAATTGAATTAATCCCCTTCCTTCCCCCCCACTCAGAAATGAACAAAACAGTGGAGATACGGACATCTGCAAAGCAAAAAGAATCCAGCAGTAATTCACTTTTGCAGAATCTCAGTCAGCTCCTTCTCCAGGCTGCAGCTTCGAATTTCTTTGGAATGACAGAATGAGTAAGACTCTGAAGCTGCAGAGCTCTTCCCCCTGGCTAGACGGTCAGCAGCCAGAGGTCAGCTCAGTCCTCAGAGACTGCTTGAGCTACTGACTGCAGTGCTTCTGCTGCCACTTCCCAGCTGAGTGAAGATCTCAGGAGCACTCCAATTACATTTCCAAATGGACAGAACATCTCCAAGCTCTGATTTACTACAGTATCTTCCCACAGCATGCACCAAACATTGCTCCTCTTCAAATCTGTAATGCAGAGTCATTTGAGGTACAGCAGTGCTTACTGTCCACAAGGCTTTCTGAAGATGTGGAAGGAATTCATGGAGCAGCATCATCCTCATCTTTTTATCTAGGGCCAAACCAAGCCAGACCAGTACAGAAATGGAACTATACACAGCAGCACCTAAAGGTTTGTTAACAAGGTCACTCTAGGGCAAATCCCAAGTGAGCATGTTCTTTCCATACAGTATTTGCTGTTCAGATCACAAAGCATGTGAATGTACTTTTAGCTTTTCAGTGCTGAAGATAAAAACCATGAGAAGGATCATCCACAAGGCAGGAGGACTTTGTAGCATTTCTTGATAGTGATGCAGAGGGCACATTCCAACAAATGCAGACATTACCTCAGCTACAATCAATTCCATTTAGCTACTTCACTGAGCATTACTTTTCCTGAA
The DNA here is from genome assembly GCA_024611195.1 of Ceyx melanurus. Taxonomy (NCBI): domain Eukaryota; kingdom Metazoa; phylum Chordata; class Aves; order Coraciiformes; family Alcedinidae; genus Ceyx; species Ceyx melanurus. Next base: position 2,144 of record JANHGL010012881.1, on the reverse strand, counting down.
CATTTCCAATGTGACCAAACACACGCTGCAACATTCAAGATTTACAACAGCTGGTAATTACTTTCAGAGGGATTTTCATTTGAAAGCTGCACTCCACAACACTTAGGATTGTTGACTGGAACTCCTTTCAGTCTGACACTTGGTGTTTGAAGTTACCTTATGTGAGGGTTTGTATAAACACGGATTTCCTCAGAAGCAAGAACTGCAGTAAACAAGTCTTCAGAACTGGAGCAAACTACACAACATAGAAACAATTTCAATGAAAGGAACACCTTGAAGGAGGTTTAGGCTGGTACAGAAAGGTCATGTCCAACTTGGCATTCTCTGCCCCCACAAAAGCTACTAACTTGGTTAAAAAGGAAGCAAGTCCCCAAAGAAAACACTAATGACAAGGGTGTCCTGAGCACCCAGAAGCCAAGTGCTTCCACCAGAAAGCCTGCAATGCAAACCACAGAAGTTTTACTATTCCTCTTCACTATGGACACTAGAGCAAGCTCATTTTCTTATTCCCAAAGAGCAAATATTCATTATGCTTTACTTACTGACTGCAGTGACTGACATTGCTCTGTCCCTACCAAGACAAACAGCTATCAACATCCCAAGTGTTGATTTGAATCAGCATCAGAAGCTTCTTCACCTCACAAGAACAGCATTTCAGAGACTCTGCTCTGGAAAAGGCTAAGGCAGCAGGACTTTAACAGACCCTTCAGATTACACACGGAAGACCAGAATCTGAAATTCAAGTGAAGGGAGAAGGCAACTTTCAGTGCCTGAAGAGAAAGCACCTCTGTGAAGGTAACCAGCTGGTGGCCCTTAAGTTGCAAACTTGCACCTAGCTTTTCAAAGCACATGCCACAAGAGACACTGATCACAACAGCCTACAATCCTTCAACAAACTATCCTGGTCTTTATCTCAGAACTTTTACACCACCTCACAACTGTTACTCCAAATTCTTATGGGTTTTTTTATGTATTAAATTCCTATTTCCACTTTAGTCACATCACTGCATTGGAGGGTGTAAAGAAGCATATTCAACTGCTGGCTAACTGCAAAGGTGTTGCACATTAACGGGCAAGATGCTCCTCATACATGCCAAGCAGATTATAGTGATGCAACTCACAAATGTAGGAGGTTATCTACAGATTCCCAGATAAGCACATCAGCACTCCTGTACAGCAGGGAAGTCACATTAAACCCACATGAAGGGAACCATTAATAGTTTTCAGGAAAGCCACTTCCCTGAAGTGTAATGTACCCAGTACTGCATTCAAGTATGAGACACAAAAACACAGAAGACATGCAAGAATGAAGACCTGACTACTAAAAAGCCCTCCATCACCAAGTGCAAAAGGAAAGCAGAACTGACTGCCAGCCAGACTTCACTTTCTACTGGCAAATCCAGCATCAGGAGAAAGTGATTCCAGCTTCCTGGAGATAATCTGCCAAAATTAAAGTTATGACTTGTCTCCAGGATCTTCTAACCATTGCCTTTCCAACTTTCATTATTAGTTAATTTGCCCCAAAGATCAATACTGCTGCTCCATAGCAACAGCAGCATATAAATGCTCTTCATTCCTACCTTTCCATTCATATCTCGGGCAGCATCTTTTGCATCTGCTGGGCTCTCAAATGTGACAAAGGCAAATCCTCTGGACTTGCTGGTTTCACGATCTTTCATCAAAAGGACTGCAGAAAAGAAAAAAAAAACAGTTACTCTTTCCTGCAATTAGCCAGCAACACTTAACCTTTATTTAACCTTTCAAGCTCAGAACTTCTTAGAGGACACGAAAGCTCCATCATTTCGAAGGATCACTGCCAAAAAGTCATCATTGCCATGCTGCTGCTTTTTATTTCTTAGCATCTTGAAATAGAAAGGTTTCATCTTTTTACCTTCAACGATGCGTCCATATTTCCCAAACACAGCCTCGAGGGCTTTCTCGTTGGTCTCTGTGTTCAGGCCCCCAATGAACAGCTTCCCGGGACGATCCGCTTCGACCATTTTGACTCCAAAAATGACCTAGTAAAAGCACAAGGTTATTAACTAAACAAACTAACAGGGACTGTTGTGCCACCTCATGGAGTATAAATGACCTCTCTTCAAAGTTACAAGGTAATTTTATTGAGCAAGATGTCAGTTAAGAGG
>JANHGL010012880.1:0-45109 GCA_024611195.1 Ceyx melanurus | reverse complement strand
GAATATCTGGAAAGCTGCCTGGTGGAAAAGGACCTGGGGGTGTTGTTTGATTGACAGACGGCTGAACATGAGCCAGCTCGGCTGAGGGGTGTTCCCCGGTGAGGGGGTGGTGCCGCAGCTGGGCTGTGCCTTGCCGAAAGATGGCACTCTTGCACTTAGAGCGGTAAAGAAATAGATGGAAGCGAGGGAGTCTTCATCAGGCCAGGAAGAACAGCTTGGAGAAGGAGAAAAAAAACCCTTAAACCAACTGGGAATAAAAAAATCATCCTCCGTGAAAAGAAACAGAAGTGGAAGAAGTCTGGATAAGTGAACGGTAACTTAAACTCACTATCTGGCACTTGTTCCCTCTAACAAAGTGTTATTTCCAAGTGTGGCCTAAAAATTAAGCTTTTTTTTCTTGTTCACTGTTCATTGTGGAAATCCCTTTAAATTCCCTGTGAACGTTTTGCTGGACACCCCAGTTATGTTCTGTCTTCCTGGGTGAGAGGAGTTTTGTTCATGGACTTGTGGAGGCAACTGATCCCAGCTATGAGCAGTCTGGGGGTTTGTTGTTGCTGTGTTTGGCTTTGTTTGGGCAATTTATCTTTTTTTTTTTGTGGAAGAAGCACATTAAGAATGTGTTTTAAGAGGTACCTTTGTAAAGCTGAGATCATTGGTGCTGTAGTGCAGGTGTGTGTCAAATTACTGTGTCTTGGTAATGTGGATTGCATCTGATTTAAGTCACCTTACTGGATATCCAGCCCATGTGAAGGGTGTTTGCTGCTCCCTTGAATAGCTGTCCCAAAGGTGATTTGTTCTGGGGTTTTTTGAGTCCTTGTCAGCAAGCTGATGGCCTGGGCAACCTGGATGCTTGCTGTAGTTGACCTGCTAGGCTTGGCCATTGTGGACAAGCAAGATTCAGTGGACATACTCTCACCTGGGCTGTGGAAAGCTGGGCAGCCAGAACACTACTGTTGTGTTCTGCTTTTGTCTTGGTCCTTGTGATCACTGCAGAACTTCACAAGTGTGATCATGTGCAGGAGTAGAACCTGCCTTGCTCAGCTCTCCCACCTTTAACTTCTGTGATAAGGAGTGACCTTGGAGGGACAGTAAACTGAAGAAGAATTCCTTTCAGTATTATTAAGATGGCAAAAGGAACGAGTTAGATTTTAATACATCACATTTGACTGATGTCCTTCCACTTCAACTAGCTTATTAAACATCTGCTGGTTTATGTGCCGTTCTTGCCAGTTGTAACTTGTCATCACAGTGCCTGTACAGCTCAGGTTTGTTTCTGTTTTGTTCATGTTTTACCATCTTTGTGAGCTGAGAAGTAATTTTGTGGTGGAAGCAGGGGGTATGGTCTGAGTTACATGGAATTCCTAGGAGTTTTCTACAAATGCACTACACTTTTAATAAATTTATTTAGTTGGTGTCAGAAATAGCATTTAGTGGTAAATCAACCTCTAATGTTAAAAGTCCTTCCTCGACTCTATAGGGAGATTGAAAGTTCAATGTGAAACCATAAAGATCTGAGTAGATTAAGGGGAAATACTTTACTTGGTTTAAAAACAACCCTTTCTCAGCCTAACTTCCTCAATGTGTCTGGAAAAAATGTTACTATTAGCTATCTAAACAGTGTTGTTTAATGGGGATTTACCAAAAGAAGTAGATTTTGTAACTAAACCCATAAATTTGATTTTAAAATGTGCAATTGCCTGTGGTGTCTTTTGATGTCTGGATACTTCTGTTTGGAAGTCTTGCATGTTGCTCATTAGACTTGCTGGGGCTCTGTGTGAAAGGCTGAATCTTCCTTAAGCAGTCTTCTGATGAAATCTTTGTTAAAACACAGTGTGAATTTCCTAAAGGAAGTCTTTAGTCTCCAATGCTGGAAAGATAATGTCAGAAGGAGAAAATAATCACCAGGGTTTTTTTTTCCTCTCTTAAGCCTCACTCCTAAGAGATGGAGGTGTTGCTTTAGGAGAGGGCTTTGATGTCTGTGCAAAACTAAGCCTACTTGTTTACCAGCCACGTTTCTGCAGAATCTGTGCACCTGTAACTGAGTTTGAGACTTGCTATGGGGTAGCTGTAATGCTTCTCAAATGGCAATTACTTGAGCTTAGACTTTGCCCTAGCTTTATGAAAGAATGTTTCTGTTGAATATGTTAATTTAAGGACAACTTGAAGCTGATGTGTTACAATAGAGTGGCCCTGCAGCCCTTGTTCTGCAAAGAGACTAGGGACATCAAGTAATTTTTGATGTGAGATGTACAGAGCAACTCTAAGAAACACGTTTGCATCTCAGATGCTTCTCTGTTACTTTCTCTTTTCAGTGGCCTGGTGGAGTTGAAGGCTGTAGATGGGGAGTGACTTTACTCTCAAACATCTGACTTGAGACAGTACCACTGTTCCTAGAAATGTCACCTTTTAGCAACAGTTGTATAATGCACAAGATAGTAAGACAGGATCCTTGACTATTTAATAGTGTACAAAGACATATGTGATGATGGCCATTTGTAGAAGATGGTTTAATATATGCTGGTTAAGTTTGTGGTAAATATTCAGCATCATCTCAAGCTTCAGCAGTCTTGTCATGGTGTTAACATTTGCTTAATAAACCCCAAACAGTCCAAACCTGAATTTTGTGAGATGAGGAAATCTCTATTCTTGCAGATTCTGGCTTTGATTTTGAAGACACCATCATTCCTTTGGAGTTTGTCCAACTGCAAATTTCATTCTTATCCCTTTTTATGAGAAAGATGGGCCAAATGCTTCTTGCTCATAAGAGTCAGAATTTTTGTGGATAATTATCAATGGTATTTTTCACTTTTAAGTAGTAAGCATGGACAAATGAACACAGTTTTCCTTTTTTATTTGAGACACTTAGCAAAAAATGCTGAAATATCAAACATGTCCTCAGTAGCTACAATATTGCCACTATGTACAAAATATTTGATAAAGGTAGTACACATATAAAAATACAGTATGCATTACATATATACAGTACAATGTGCAAAACATATGGCATTCAAATGTATGGAATTGATTTTAGGGGTGCAAACAGCAAATAAAAAGGCATCATGGTTTCTTATAGAAAGGCAATACCTAAACTGACGCCCTGATTGCCATAGCTTGCAGTGAATAAAGTAGTGCTGAACTGAAGAGGGCCCTAGGGACAGGTGTCTGTCAGCTTCTTTCCACAGAATGAGATGCTAAGACATGATAATGACTATGAAAATCAGAAGAGAAACACCTACTAGGGGTAGCGTTACTTCTACTGCAAGCAGCACTGGGAAGAAAAAAATCCTACCTGGAAAAAAAGCCTGTGCTATTAATGCAAATTTCTCAAACAGCAAAACAAAAATCTTTCCCGTTAAACATCAAACCCGGCTTTGAAAATATCTACATCCTTAGTTGTAAAAAAGCATGGACAATACTCTGGGGGATTGAATTGTCTATGCTTCAAAATACAAAGTGCCTCCTTTGGCAATATACATGGTGATGCTTTGGTTCCTATTTAATTTTTTTAATATAATTTCTTTTAGGCTGTATTTTGAATATCTGAGATGTCTTTTGTTATAAAAATAGGGTGATTATGTAGTTACTAACCATTCCCTGCTTTGTATTGAGATTTTGCTCTCAGCTAGAATGGCTGTTTTGGCTAGATTTCTACAAATGCATTGATGCTCTTTTAACTTAAAAAATATTTATCCAGAACTGGACCCTACAGAATGATGTAGGTGTCTCTTTTTTTGCACTTTATTCCTAGCAAACTGGTATAAAAGGAATACTTGACATAGCTTTAGGTTTTAATAGATGCTCTTGATTGGCCATATAAATATATGCAACTCCATTCTACATATCTCACAGAAAAAAAACCCCATCTGTAGTATGGTCTAGAAGTCATCAAAAGGAGATTTAATACACCACAATATAAAGAGTTTCAACATTTACTAGAGATAGGTGGAAGCATTATTTTTCCAGTTTTAATAGAATTTCTGTTTATGATCTGCTGAAGATGCCATCCAATGATAATTGCTGCTATCAGTGAGCCTTCCTGTGTTGTCATCACATAATGCCCTTCCAGTTGAGTGTATTTGGTGGTTGCATTTTCTCTGCCTTGACGACAGTTCTGCAGCTTGTGCCTGGTTTCCAATTGCTGTGTGGGAGTGTTTAACATTCCAGAATGTAAATGTTCAATACTGAAACTTCCTGAACATAACCCCTCTTGGTGAATTTCAAAATAACTTGGAAAGAAATCTCAGTATTAAACAGTGATTATCTCTAAAAACTGTGGCTTTATCTGTTTTAAAGGTCTGATTCTGCAAGCTTGTGTTGCTAGATTAGACTTCAAATTCTGTTGAGAACAACCAACATAAACTCATTTTATTCTCAGAGAGAACTGCTAAATTTACGACAATGATTTCTTAACTATTTCTAACGTTAAACCGAATTTTTCCTGTAAACTTGCTTGCCTTATGCAATGCTGAATGGCTCTAAAAGTGCGTAACAAATGTCATTTCTGTAGTAAATGCAGGACGTGACTTCCCTTGATCAAGGTTAGGCTTGGAAAACATCTGCTTGAGCTCTCTCCCTGTCTGGAAGTGTAAACACCAACTTCCAATTTCCACACTGTAAAATGGTATTCTTAATTACTTTGAAAGATCTACTAACAACACATCTGATAAGATGTTCCATTTGTAGATTGCAGCCATTAAATGGCAAATCTAGTGCCAGTGCTTTCCTTTGCAACTGTTCTCTTAATGAGAAATATTCAGTTCTGTACAGTCAAACTGCACAGTCGTGATGGAATTTCTAAGATATATTGTATTTGTGTTACAAAAACATCATGTAAAACATGCACACACAAAAGTCTAAGCAAAACCTACTTCTGCCATAACAGGCATATATAACTGTGGCAAATATATCACATTTCAGAACAAAATCTAAAGCAAACCATTATATAGAAGGTTTAATACACAATTCTGAAATGTACAGAAAAGAAATCACACATTCCCTACACTAGAATATTTGTACTTCAAAAACTAAAATGATCCCTTAATTTTTTATTTTTTTTAATAATATATTTTTGCAAATAGACTTTTAGAGTAGAAAGCTATAGTGTACTGATAACAACACATCTCAACTGTCTGGGTTTATTTCTGCACATAGATTCCTATCGATTAATTAACATTCTACAATGCCAATATGTATATTTTTGTAGCAAGATGACTTCGCCAGTTTGAAGCTCTATTTACATGCACATCAAAAATAACAGTACAGTTGCTCTAGGTTCATTTGTCCTCTCTAAATTAATTTACTTGCCTCTTATCTGATCAGAAGGCAGGGTCAAAAAAGGGGTAACTCACCAGACATATGTGGTGTGATGTCTTGTGTATCACAAATAATAAATCGACAGTACTGCAGAACACTAAATTTCTCTCAAAGTTGTTCCTATCAGACCAAGGGTCCTTAATTCCTGTTCCTGTAACAGCTGAGGGCTCTCAGAGCCAAGATTACACCATGAAAAGGAATGCAAAGAAATTAATTGTTATCAAAGAGTCCTATACCATCAAAATTTAAGGCAGCCACTCCACGTGTAATACTCGGATATTGTAGGCACAGAAAGGCGGAGTGTGGAAATATGTTTATCAGTTTCATCTTTTGTTGTGAAAAATCTCTGTAGGTTGTTGGTCTGTACTTAGATCCTGGCCTGAAACTACTGAGGATGTATCATGATTTAAAGTGCTGGAAACTGCTAGGATATGAACAGATGATGTCAGTTTACACCCTGAAGCCAATGGGATTCTGTAGCATTAGTCAACCAGCCTGCATTGTGTAACTGGAGACATAAACTTGCAGTTATTTCCACAACATTTTCTGACACAAGTATAGATTGTGTCCTGGGCATTCATGGAATTGTTTGTTTTTAATGTGATACTGGTTGCTAAACAGCTACTGTTTTCATTCTTTTTTGATACGTATCATTAAGAAGTAAGCAAAATAATTGGGGTATTTTTTCACTGGTTCCTACCAGTGAAAACTTGCATTTGAAGGTTGGTGGTGAGGAAATGAGATCAAACATGTTTCCATTGTTCAGGAAAAAAGGGGTCTGTTTCCTTTCATCTAAATTCAGGATTAATTCTAATTTTGTTTGGATTATCAGCCTACATTCTCTATGGCAACATTTAACAGCTATTACTTAAGAAATAACCACATAATTTTGAAGTATTTAACTTCTATTTGCATTATTTTTCCCCAAATGGTTTCATAATAGACTCTGGAAAAAAACCAGCAGCTAAGGGCTTTAAAAAAATAGTATTTTCATGTGCTGTAAGAGCTTATTTTTTGCTATTACCCGTTTCAGATATGACAAAGGCCTTCTTATCACAGAACACTACATCCTGATACTGCTCTTTAGGATTCTCACTGAGCAGCTTCTGTGTGTAGCTTCCCTGATGTAATGTAGTGGTAGACAAAGCTGTTCAATAAAGTATTCATTAAGAAATTATGGTTATCCTGTCAGTACTGTCCCCTGCAACTCAGTCTGATCCTACAAGCATATTTTAGTCAGGGCTCTGGGGACTATTCTTGCATAGGTACTTGCAGGATCATAGTGCACAACAGCATTCATTCAATTTTTGTACTTCCTCAAACAGTTCTAATATGCTGAGATACTGGATTCAATGGCCTAACAAATATCCTCAAACACAAAGTAAATTAGGATATTTATTATTTCCATTATAGTACTCTCTTGTTTGAAGACCACTGTTCCCCTCTGTTCACAAAAATAAGCTATACAAAGTTAAAAGAGTATACAAATAACTGTCTGATATACACATTAAAACCTAGCTATTAAATCCAGAGCATTGCTATAGAAAATTCAGTGTTCTCAATATTACCTGGTGTGGCTACAGTGGATTTCTTGCAGTTACACTTAATATCCCTTTGGATGCAGTTAAATTCTTCCCCCATTATTAAAGAATGGGAGAAGAGTTTTAAAAACCACAAAACCAAAATACAAAAAAACCCAACAATTGGAACAAATTAAGGGACGAAATAGATGAAACTTCACTGAACCAGCCAGTGCTTCCACTTGCCTTTGCCCTCCCAATTCCTTTAGAACCTGGCTCAGGCTGTCCACAGGAACAATGAAGTGCAGTGATGCCTCCCCCTCCCCCAGATGTGCGCTTTCCTTTTCTTCTCTAATTGAGCCGTGCTTTGCTGCTCCTGTGAGTATCACACAGTCAGAGCCATAACTTTGGAAGTATTTGTGAAGCATTTACCTTGGGGGACTTTTAATCAGTGAGTACAACCATCCTTTCTTGACTTGTGAAATACAGCTTTCAGAGGGCCCCGATCTGCATTACTGATAGGAGTACAAAGTAATTCACCGTTGTAAACTTGAAAATCAATCAGGAATTAGCTTCAAGCATGTATTCTTCCAAATATTACTGTCTTAATTTATCTTAACTGCAATCAGAATGGTAAAATAATGGACCTCTGATGTAATGAGACTTGCAGGTTGTGTTCTCATTGGCTGTAGCTTAATCCCAGTGCAACTGGAGATCTTGTGGATCTAGAAAGTCAGTGGAAAAGACGCTGGGGGCAGTTGAAGTGAGGGGAGTGAGTCCAGATGAGGAGCTGGGCATTGTAATGTCGAGCCATTCCATATTGTCCAGGTTGGTGTCGGGGAGGTCGAGAGACAGACAGGAGTTGGGGGCTGTGAACTGGGGGTCGGACGTTTCCATGGGTGAGTGGGAGTGATCCAAAATGCTGGAGTGATTGAGCAGATCACTCTGGAGGTCTTCAATTAAAGAAAAGGACTCCCTGTCCTCACTGGTGCTTGTCAGTTGAGGAATTTCGTTACCTGGTGGTAGAGTTCCATCCAGCAGGGCTTCAAGCTGGTTTTCCAAGCTGATAGACAAGCTGGTTGTTGGTTCTAAGGCCACAGGAGGTGGGGCCATTTGGATCTGTGGAGGTGGGCGGGATATCACTGTGTTCACTGGCATTGTAGTGATGTTGGCTGTTACTGGTCTCAGCTTAGAAATGGGAGATGGTTCCTCCTTTAGTGGTAGAGAAATCTCTATAAAAAAAAAACAACCCCAAACCCTCACTATTGAAAGCAGAAATATAACGACATATATCCTCAGGCTACAACTTCCACCCCTTTGGTGTGCATGCAGAATGAACTCAAGGAAGAGAGTCATTCTGCTGTTCTGACACTATATACCCCAGACTGTGCCAGGTATTGTGTGAACAACAGAGTATTTAAAAACAAGTCCCAGAGTTCTGTTGTTAGTAATGCTTTATCCAATTAAGAGTATTTTTATTGTTGGGAAGCCCCCAATTTTTTACATTTTTACTTTACCTCATTTGTGTCTATAGTTCTTGTAATTAGAATTATGGAGCCAACACATTTCCTTGTTTAGAGAAGAGTACCTGAACCAGTTTTCAGTTCCATCCCTGTTGGGTACCGTGTCCACATGCATCAATTTAGAGTCTAAAACATAACTGTTTTGCTTACAATGCATTTATTCCTGATTCTAGAATCTAAACTGTTATTTTGTCAAAAAGTGCCATGTAAGTGGCAGTGACAATAAAAATAAATAAAGCAAAGTTAAGTTCCACTTAATTATTATATGCAAAAGGAATCCAAAAATAAGATTTGACAGATGTCAATATGCAAATAAATCCTCTAGCAGAGGTGATGTTTCTGCCAGCAAAAAAATATACCCATATCCTTAGAACCTGTAAGAGCATCTGTTAAAATGACTGCCTGGTAAAGGCAAAGCCTTACTAAACAGATCCTCTCTGTTCAAGTCCACAAACATTCTCCAGTGCAAGGGCCATGAATGCTTTACTTCATTTTTTCATAAAGCTGATCTTGAAATGTTTGCTTTTTTTATTGCTACTACACAAATATGGAGCAGATGTTACCTTTAAAAACAAACAGGGGTTAGTAATGACACTCAAAGCCAATATTTTAAGTTAGCACACCAATGCTCCCTAAATCCTGTTTTAGAGGTAGAACTTCTTCAGACTACCCATGCAGTATTTTAATAAAAGCACCAAAAGCATTCTTTAATTTAGCTTGAGCTGTTCACTGCATAGGTCACTTGTCTACTGTACCTTCTTCAGCTTTGAAGGAGAGAAAATACTTTGATGCTTAGAATAAGGCTAGAATCTCCTACAATCAGCCACTTCTATCCTGGCATTCATTGCTGTCAAGATCCTTATATGACAGTAGTATAAAACATTAAGTTAATTGTATTGCTTGGCACCAGAACATTTCCCATATTGTAATGGCTTCTTAGCCTACAACACCTAATTGTGCTTGAAAGCCTCCTCCTTTTCCTGCAAGTCTAGCCTCTATTTTCCTTTAGTTATTTCTGTTCCTTTCTGACAACTCCCTTATTTTAACTGCCACAGAAAGTTGTTGTTCATTGTCTCTGTGTGGTTAATACTTTCTCCAGTACTGTGTCTTTGCTGCTTAGGGTTGACAATACATGGTTATATTAATGAGATCTTATATCAAGAGCTTTAACTCTTACGGACTTGCTCAGCTTTTCTAGTTTTGATAAAATACATCTGCACTGCACTGTTATTTTAATCATTTGAATGCCACATGGATTATTGCAAAGGTCTGCCTGGGCTAATTCATGAGCAGAGAAGTTCCACAGCAGGTTGACTGCATGTTTTGATGAATGTTTTCTTTAATAGATAACTATTGCAAACTTTCAGAAATACTAATTTCACCCAGGCTGGATAGTTTCTACCTTGTGCCTCTGGAAGAATTATTTCCTTTCATTCCTTTGATCTGGGCACTGAGGTTTTGTGATCAGGTTTTAAATCTATACATCACATAGATGACAATTAGCTTACCTCCACTCTTGATGAGAATATCAAAGAGATCATCCATCTGCTGACTGTGTGCACTGGAAATCTGTAGTGCATGAGAAAAAGGTGGTTATTTTTCACATGCTATTTTTTCCTAAGCTGATTGATCCTAGCTTCTCTCAATAGTTCGTAAGTACTAACCTATGATCAAGACTAAAATTCTTCATATGAAACTGTCAATCTAGAAAACAGAAATAGTTTGGAGAGACACTTGTAATCCCTGTGGTCGGTTTCTGTACAAAGGAATAGGGGAAAAAAATCTGAAAAAGCAAGATGACAGATTTCATGAAGGCAATCTGGAAGAAAGGTGCAGAAAACTAGGGGTAGGAGGAATTACTAATCCTGTTTTGTACCAGGCTAAGTATCTGGAATAACTGCAGGACTTCAGTGGGTGCACTCTGAACTACTTTCTTTCAGAGATATTCTGTGAATAGCCATCAGTTAAGATCAGTTAAGATATATCACTAACTGGATACTCTAACACTTGTTCACATGTCTCTTGCTTGAATAAAAAGATTAATGAAACAGGAAAATATTAATAGGGTATGTTATAAAATCTTGATGCTGACCAAAAAGCCAAAAGAAGCAATGGCTTTAATAATTGTAAAGAAAAGCAATATTTTAGTAAAGAGGAGCCAGTAAGTACCTCCCGGTGCGACGGCTGGACGCTGCGCGTCTGTTTGATCGCCTCTTCGTAACGAGGAGGGTCCTTAGCCTTGGATAGGGTGTTGTTGAAAAGGGATTGCTGGACAATGTAAGGCTGGGCTTGAGATGGAGAACCAGTCTGCACCAAATAACAAAATCATGACTCAAGAAGAAGTTTTAGTGAATTCAAGATGTATCAAGTTCTGAATATTATCCTACTTGTCACACCACTTTAATAAAAATAGCCTAGATAATGAGAGGGGTACAATAACAGTTTCTATCTCATACATACATACATAAGCATTATTAAAATCCACAAAATAGTCTTCCTCCTTGGATGAAATGCACAGTCACATATTACTTAAGAATACTAATATAAAACTGACCGTTCATGGGCTAACCTTACCTTAGTAGGAGTAGTAGGTCCGTTCTGCACAGAGGTGACCTGATTGCCACCAGTGAGAACATTAGAGTTGGATGTTTTACTAATAAGAGATTGTGAAGGTGTTGTACCCGGTGCAGTCTGATAGGAAAATACTGTATTTGATGTGGTAGGTGGAAAAACCTGTAAAGGATGAATGTATCAGTCTTAGTTGTGTGGTGGTTTGTTTTTTTTGTTGTTTTGTTTTTTTTTTTAAATAACATTGGGTAAACAAAGTTAATACAGTTTAAGACTTTCTTGCTTCTTAAAATGCCCTATTAAGGAAATGTTATTTCTACTGATTTTTCCCTCCAATTATTTGTAAATCCAGAACAATTACTCAGTGAAAAAAAAACCTCTGTGCTGTGAGGTGCTTTCATCACTGACAACTAAAAATATTTTCCTGCTATTCTTCCAGTAGCATAAGAGAAGTGTAATGTAATTTTTCTGACATAGATTCAGCAGAGTATGGCAGTTTAATATGTTATGCATGATTTCCCCATCTAGTGGACAGTCAGTAAAATAAACTTATTTATGGCCTGATAGAAACTAGTATATGTATCTACCCTTATCCTCTGCTGCCTGTTTTAAGACAGAATGGTTTGTGCCATATAAATCTAATTTATTTTAACTACAGACATCTGTGAGTAGTGAGGGAGACGCAAAAGATAAAACTGATCAATTTGGATATCAGCTGTAAATTTGGTTAGTGGTATATAAACTTTATTTCTTCAAATGATACTCCATATACTCATTGAAAATTATTCCAAGCAGGGTCCTGCCTCCCAGAACATCCAAGCCTTATGAACTAAAACCAGCAGACTGGCATCTCTAATCTGAATGCATGAAGACTGTCCTCATCTATTCTGTCACAGCAGTATTTTACATTCTGATGTAGAAACCAGTGCAGCTCCACTCCCTCGTTTCCTATGTGGAAGGAGGCAACAGATGTGTGGGAAGAACAGCTGGGACAGGCAGGTTGCTCAGCTGCAGGACAGACACAGATTGGTATCTGCTGGGAACTGTGGTCTCTATGACAACAGGAATGGGGGGAATCCAGAGAGTACAATTCTAAGATTAGCCCCTCACTAAATCCTAGAGAATCTGGATGAAATCTGCTTTTTGGATAGATGTTGGTTTTACTTCATGTCCATGAAATTAAACAGAAGCAGCCTGAAGAGTGATGATGTTTAGTTGTGTTCCCCTTTATTAGCCAGCAATCTAGAGCATGGCAGGGGATAAACATAGATCTAAGAGAAATTCCAATCTGGAACAGGAGCCTTAGCAGAAGCAGATTAGAGGACATTGCACAGGTAGAAGCCTCAAATCACATCAGAACATGGGTTTTATGATGCACTTTTGTAAACTGAAATATAAACTGAGTGCTGAGATATAACAATTACATAACATACCATAAGAATTACCTTCTGCATATTGAAATGTCAGTTGTTTCTGAATTATCCTTTTCCTGGGGCAGGCTGAAAAACCTTGTCCTAAGGGGTAGGAGCCTTGGAGTAAACAGCACTGATAAGGAAGCGATAAAAGTCCAAAACCAATCCAGGTTCCTAATAATAGACACCAGCCTGGAAAAGGCTCAAATGAGGAGAAAACCTTTTTCTTTTGTGATGACTGGTGCTGAGGGGTTATATCAGTTGCCATATGAACATGGCTGGATTGGCACTCACAGCTGTGCACCCAGTGCTGATGAACATCTGTTTTGGAACAGGAAATTTCAGAGCTGATTGTTTTGGGTAGAGGGGTAGAGAAGGATCTCTCTAAATCATTCTCTGCACTCCTCAAGAGGAGATGTACTGCAGGTATGGCAGGATTTTGACACACTGGAATTGCTGTCCTCAGTATCCCAGTTCATAGCTTGCTTGGTAAGCAAGGATGAAATCAACAAGGAAAGCAGGAGAACTAAAAGGAACTCCTATAAAAGAATAAATCTCTGAAGCTATAGGTAAAAGTTTTCTCTTAAGAACTGCCTATAAGAATCTTCCTTTTTGAGCCAGTAGCAAGTAGGAGAAACTGACTGGAATACCTGGTATAACATTTGTGCCAAGCATAAGGAAGAACATAGCAAGAGTGATGCCACAAGATAAAAACTTTTAGCCTTCTGTATTGATTTGGAACTGAAAAATAAAGTTGTGAATACACTCAAATTTTGGAAACAGGGGTTACAAGGCCATTGAAGCACACGGGAAAAACATGGTACAGAGATGTTAGGTGACTTGATCATTTCTATATGACACAGGTGACACAAAAGATTCTAAAAGCACTGCCTAGAATTAGATAGTGCAACTCTTGATCTTAGTGCTTACTACTATCCACAAACCTTTCTGATTTGTTGGGTCTGACCAAGTGCGTGCTGCGTGATGGCATTTGGTTTTGCTTGTGGAGTATGCATCTGAGGTGCTGTCTGGGCCAGGCCAGAGGAAGAAATAGGAGCAGGTATTTGTGATGGGGTCTGTATTCCAGCTTGTGATTGAGCCTAAAGGATGAAGATAAAATATTTGTGTTATTTGTTTCTCACAGTAAATTACATCATGTAAAACTCGAATGCATCAATGGTGCAGAATAGCAATAGCATGTGTGCTGGGAAGGAGGAGTGTGAACCTTGTACAGGAGATAAAATTGTCTCTGTTTGGTACTGGTTGTAGTCCCACCTGAAAGGTGGTGTTTGTTTTGCCAACAAAGTTTGAGAAAGACAGAAGACAAACTGGAGAGCAATGAAAATGGTTAGAGATAGAGGGAGCATAACCAGTAAGAAAGGACTGTAAGAACTGGGTTTGAGTAACCAGAAAACCAAAACTGATGATACAAGAAATAGGTTGTTTTTAAGATTACTGTAGTTTTTAATGGCCAGTGGAATAGAAGAAGCATGTCTAACCTCACTAAGACAATTTTAGCTTGTAGTTAGGAGAGCTTTCTGCAATATCAGTGAAGTGAAATACAAGAACGAGCTCCTTAAAGTTGTAACAGAATTTTAGAAGGATTTTAGAACAATGTGGGCAAAGATCTGTCTGGCATGAATAGCTCTTGCACTGCAGACTGTGAGGCTGATCCATATCAGAGTTTTACAGCCCTCCAAAGTATTGCTGAGTATGCTTGCACATATGCCAGCTAGCACCAGAGCCCAGGCCTACAACAGCCAAGTACCTGCTGGAGCTGAAAGAATACTTTGCTGGCACAAGAACCATATGGGTGCCATCTGGCTCTGTCCCAATAATGCCACTGGGAAGCAGAGGCTTAATTCTACTTTAGAGCAGCAGGTTAAATTGAGCTTGGTCAGGTTAATCTCACCCTTTCATGTGTAACCTGTCTTGGTTTATTCTGTATTTATTTACTGTGACACTATGTAATCAGCCTACGAACAGATTTTTGTGTACCTGGGGTTTCTTTTTATAACTCTACATGAGTTTACAACCTAACATTCACATTTTTAAATGTAAAGTTCAAACACGTGTTCTGCCAACAGGTAGACCTCAAAATAAAGTCCTGGGTTTGTAGCTCTCTGTTACAATTTGGAGTTAACCAAATGGTGGTATATGCTGGTACAAATCAAAACCAACAGTGCATTGAGACAGTTCATGGTAAGTCAACTACTTTGCAAGCAAGAGTATCTGAGAACAAGAGTTTCAAAGAAAGCAAGTAGTAGAAGAACTTACAAAGAGATCAGCTCCTTAAGTTTTTCTACTCTTTCCACTAAAGCAGAAACAGGCTAAACCTGATTTTGAAGTTTATCTTACAAGCAGCACATTCACCTGTTTATACTAATTATGCAAATAGTGCCATGCTGTTTACAGGAGGAAAAATAAAAACACCCTTACCTGCAACTTTATATTTCCAACCGGTAGCTGCACTGCAGTGGTGGAATTGGGTCCCTGGATAGAGAGTGGAAGGAGCAGCTGTGCAGTGCCCTGGGCAGTTAGTAAAGCTTGAGGCTGGGCAACAACTGCAGTTTGGGGCTGCCTCTGTGGATTAACAAAGAACTGAGAAATGGCATTCTGAGCTTCAGCTTTGGCCACAGGTATCTCCTGCTTGATAACAACTGCCTTTTTGGCAACTGGAT
This sequence comes from Ceyx melanurus, assembly GCA_024611195.1. Classification (NCBI taxonomy): domain Eukaryota; kingdom Metazoa; phylum Chordata; class Aves; order Coraciiformes; family Alcedinidae; genus Ceyx; species Ceyx melanurus. The sequence goes on along the minus strand of JANHGL010012880.1, from coordinate 30,092 downwards.
TCTGGCCACTGGTATATACTGGTTGTCCTAAAGAGTGACTAGCTGCAGGTCCAGACTGACTTGTACTGGAGCAGTCAGTAAGAGCACTTTCATCTTTGACAGCAGCACTGAACTGCTTCTGTTCCAAAGCAGCTGAGTTACTAGAAGTCTGAGACTGTTGCTGTTGTCCCCGTTTTTCAACCTCAAGTTGCATTTTCAGTACTTCCACGAGTTTTTGCTCCTGTTCCAGTTTCCTTTTGAGCTCTTGGATCTGCTTTTCTTTCTCCTGAAGCTTGCGATCCTTCTCGGCTGCGTCGAGCTCCACGGCTGAGATGCTCCCAGTGGGGCGAGGCTGGCTGTCCTCACTCGCATTGGCTCTTACTGGTGAAGTGCTTAAGAAGTGCGATGGTGACATCATGGTCATCATTTCTGTGAAGGTGTCTGCCATGCTAGTGTCATCTGTGCTCAGACTAGATTGTTCTGAAGGAGAGGGAGATATAGGCAAAGGAGAGCTAATGTTCTCAGTATTTACTACTTTGCTGCCAGGTCCAGTAGATATTTTTTCTGGAGGAAAGCTGGATATTGTATTAGCCACTGGTTTATTTAGTGTTGCAACAGGAAATGCCACAGTCACTTCCGCGGTGCTGCCTGTGACCCCAGCAGAAGTGGTTACTGTCACAGAGCTACTAGTAGCAACTCCATTGTTATTAAGATCTTGATAGGGTTTCAGGCGCTCAATAAGATCTGTTTTTGTTCCTGACACTGGTAAGCCCCTCAATTTCAACTCCATTTTAAGCTCTGCTACCTGAAATAGAGCATGAGAGTTAAAAAAATTTTAAAAAATATAAAAAAATTAAAGCATATATATATTCTACCTTATTGCATCTTAGAAAGTATTTTAAGCATAATTGGTAGTTATAACACGTCTGTGTTCTGACAGAATGCATGAGCTGTGAGCATATTTCCATGATGTGCTACTTGCTTTCACCACTGAAGTGACCAAAACCTTAGTAGTGTTCAGTTGTTGTACAAGGAAGAGTAGCAAAGTGATGATTATTTTTATAAACAATTCCAAATGGGAAAATGATTGTACAGCTGCAAAAGCTTCTGAAGCAAATCTGCAGACCACAGCAGTGGTGCAGAGAACAGCACTGAACACCTAAGGTACTGAACCCCTCTGGTACACCACCAGGGCAGAGAGATCTGAGTTTTGGCAGCTCAGCTGGGTGATTCAACAGACCCACAGACATAAAAAGCTCTAATTAGCAATCAAACAGTTACAGCTATGTGTTATCTTTTATAAACAGAAAAAGTATAAGCTTATAAAAATTGATCTAATTTCTGATAGAAAAAAATTGTCTCAATTTTATAGAATCATAGAATGGTTTAGGTTGGAAGGGACCTTAGCAGCAAGTCTCCAAATATGGCTTATGGTTACTGTGAGCACATTGACAGCAACACCAATCAGTGATGCAGAAATGCTTAAGTGAACAGATTTCATTACAGCAAAGCACAAGCCCAGATACTAACCTAAGTAGCTTTAAAAGTTAGTAATTATTTAAAGTTTGGAAAGCTTATTTCAAACACTGTTGTTTGAATTGCATGTTATAGACTTGTTTCACATTAAAAGATTGGCTTTAACTGATGACAATACATCACTGTCCTGAGCACCTGAACTCAGAAACCTTGGCAGAGGAAAGAGGAAATGAATCAGCTGCCACTAGATGTCCCTGCACCTCCACTCAGATCTGGCACATTCCTGCCAGATGCCATTAGGATCTGGATATAAACCTCCATGAGTTCCTTCAGATTCATTTTCATTATGTCCCTCACAGTACTGATTCCTGTTAATGCATTTCTGAAGGAAGCAAATCCTATGCCATGCTGTCAGATGGTGGTTAAAGCAGTTCTGTTCTAAATAACTCCAAGAAGCTTTTATGAAATGTACTGTTCATTTGCAGATGATGCCTTGAAGAAGATCTCTTATTTTCCATTCCCCTTTACTAGTTATTTTTGTGTTGGCTTTATAGCAGTGATCTCTCCAAATATGTGATTAGGGCATCTTTTAATTTATACTGCTTAAGTACAGCTTAACTGTACATTCACTGACAGAATGAATTGTCCTGAGGAAATTACTGTTCCAGTGTTTGAATCTGCCAGGGTTAAAGCTTCACATGAACTGCACCTCATACTTTATCCAAGTTGCCAATTATGTACCTGTGCAACCTGTCTGAAATTCTCCTTACTCTTCAAATTCTCTGGGAAAGAAATGTGTTTTTCCAAAACACAGGCTAAATCCAAACAAGTTTTTGCATGTAGAAGTCGTGTATAAAAACTCTGACAACCTTATAATAAACATCCAGGCCTATTCTTGACAGTAATGGTTTACATGTTATGACCCAGAGTGATGCACAGGCAAGGACAAATCCCTCTTTTTTACCTTTAAGTCATCCAGGCTTGAAGGTAGAGGTCCTGGTTTCCAGCTAGGAGTGTTAGTGTTCTGTCTTGGAGAGCTGGCAGCTGATGTTGGTGTGTTGTTGTTCAGAGTACTCAGTGGTGTGTTCCCGTTGTTATTCTGTTTGTCATTCAGTGGCCTTCATGTGATAAGAAAAAGGGGGACAATAATGTCAATGCTCAATATATTATTTCTGTCAAAAAGCTGTAATTTTGAATCTAGTGTCTAGTAAGTTAAAGAACAAATTAAGCTTTTTTACAAACACATTTGACATAAAACATCATCATTAAATCTTTTCAGTATAACAGCCCAGAGAAGAAAACAGAGTATAAAGTTGATATTTTTTCTCTTGAGGGTTAAGGGCCTAATTTTCCTTCCTGTGGTGGCACCCATGAAGGATGAGAGCATGGCAGGCAGAATCAGTTAATACAAATTCATCACCCACTAGGGCAACTTAGTTTTTGGTTGACATGAATAAAAACCCCCACAATAATGAACTCCTGTGTATCAACTCTCCACCCATGCTCAGTGTTCAGTCATAGTGAGGCCTGATGTGAAGGCAGTTTACTCTGAAGACATCAGCTGCATTCATTACAAAAATCTCAGACAAGAACCTCAAAATAACTAAATTAACAAAATTCGAAATGCCATAATTTCCACAAGGTACCATAAGCCAGCTCTGATTTTGTTCAAATGCTTTCTGAAGAAAGGTTTCTGAAATGCCAGTGAATGAACATAAGAAGCGTGGGCAAGCAGCAGGAGCACCTCCAGTCCGCATGTTAGGATACACGGCACTTGGAAATGTAACCACAGATGGCATCTTTAACTTTTCTAGACTCACTGGCTGAGGAAAAAGAACTCAGTGAAAATTAATTAAAAAAAACCCAACAGTTGAAAGCAATTTGAATTGAAGGTCGCATGGCTGTGGCATGTTACACTAGAAGCACTTCTAGGAAAAGGTTGGTCTTAGGTGGTGAGAATGAAACTCAGGAGCCTGTCAGCCTCTCATTCTGCTATAGAGTGCTGCCTGCTCCTTGAAGATTCCTTTTTCTGACTGCTTCTCCCTATAAATTAGAAGGTGTACTGCTCACCATTAAAAGTGCTCCAAGTCAACACTTGGAGGAGTCTCGACAAGCATTAGAGATGAGACTATAAACAATATAGAAATTTTACAGAGAAGTACAGGTCAATTTGAAGTAGGTCAACAGGGAAAGCATGCTCTGTGAAACCAATGTAAAAAGGCAATAAAACCACCGTGTCTTTGTAACCACCACTGCCTGTCAGCTTCTCTTCTGCTCTGCCTGCCTGTATCATGTCTGTGTGAAAAGTATCAAAATGTTCTTGTTTTCACAAAGCTGCTTTTGAATTTCAACATGCATCTGGTCAGATAAAAACACGTCTGACCAGTAGAAGGTTTTGCTTCTGTGTCACACAAAACCAACCAGGACCATTTAAAGGCTTCTCAGAATGCAGGGATGCAGGGGTATTTTACAATGAAAACTACCTCACCACCTTGTTAAATGAGGCAAATAATGCCCATAGTGATGCACACTGCCACTCAGGTTTTCCTGGGTTCCAAACATCTCAACATTTGCCAAACATATTTACTTCTAAAGCACAAAGCCTATGAACTAATGTATATAGCTTTTTTTTTTTTTAAAGGACACAAGCAATGCTTCACATACTTCAGTGGTGCAGGCAGAATTGTCTGGTAGTTGTAGTGTTGTTGCTGTTGGCTCAGGATCTGCAGCTGCAAAAACAGTTGCTGCTGTTGTAGCAGACGAGCATAGTTGGAGTCCATCTGTGGCTCATTTTTCTCACCTTTCTGATCAGGTGGAATATATTGGTGATACTTCAATTTTTTCACCCTTGGCTTAGGTTCTTTACATTTCTTGCTCCGATGCTTGTCATTTGGGTTTTTTGGGTGACTTTGCTGTTTATGGGTGGAAAAGATTGAAACAACTGTAAAAGACATCTCGTTTACAAGTAGTTATGCAAGGTGCAAAGATAAAGCACACAGGAGCCCCTCTTCTGAAGACCGCTGCTGAGCAGAATTAGCCCTGCAGACCTGCCCAGAAGCACCCTCACCATCCATGGGAAGTTATACTCCAGCTGGCTTCTCGGGGGTCATCAGATCCCAATCCCTGAGTGCCTTACTAACAAATGGCACAAGTGACACCAACAGGTTCTTGGCTTGTCATTGCGAAAAGGCATAATTCTTTAACAGCCAAGTTCAAAGGCCCTTTGTACAAGTAAGAGCTAGTATCCTAAAGTCAGTCTGCAAACACTTGCAGGTCAGAACTATTTCCAGGTCTAGATTAACAGCACAGACAGGCAGTCACATAAATGACAGAATCAGCCTTAGGAAACTTCCAGCAGTTTCCTTATTGGCAATTGCTGCACATGTGGAAAAACTCTTTCTTCACAATCTCCTGGAAGTTATTTTGAGTGAAAAGCTGAAGGCAGTTACCTAGTCATTGTTAGTTACAGGCACTGTAATATTGTGTGGTTTTTCATGAACTATAGCATTGGAAAAGGATTAAGAAGAGAGTCCTGAGCTGTTCTCAGTGCAGACACCCACCTTTACCAACGTTGGCCCAGGCTTTGCAGCAGATACAGTATTTGTGGTCAGGGTGGCTGTAGCACTACAACGTGTCACCTGCTGTTCAACTGTAGAGGGACTTTTGAGAAATTCAGGAACTGGAGAGGTTAAAGGTGGATACTAGTATTAAAAAAAAATATAAGGAAAAAGAGAAACATTAAAAACATTCAGCATCTGAATGATTAAAAACATGGTAATAGGTTAAGACAATTTACTATAATGTCAAATTCACAGAGTAGTTTTAGGAAGAAAGGCAAAACCAGGCAAATAAGATAAACTGGTTTCTTACCTTGACTTTTTAGTTTGCATTTTAATTACTGCATGTAAATGTAGCCCAAATCTGTTTTTACTAATACTGATTTACTTCTAGTTTCACTAGAGCAAAAAGTAATTGCTCTTAATATCAATTTTTGTAACATTAACTTTTTTTTTTTAATTATTGTTATCTATTATTCTGCAAGTAAAAAGAATGATAAACAAAAAGGATTTGTCACAACATACAAAAAAGCCCTCGGGAAGGGCTTTGTTTTCATAACCTTTATTTACACTGTTTTAATTTGCAGAATTCTTTCCTCCTTTTAACACACATGAAAACAAGCAAAGAAGTATCAAGAAAACATTTTCTTTCTGCCTTTTTCACAAAATCACAGAAAGGACCTTCAGAAGGAACCTCACTCATTCAAGACCATTTCACTTGAATGGCTCTGACATGTACTTGTCTCTGGTTGGTAGTCCAGAAACAGGTTAACTAATTGATGCCTGTTCTTGACTTTATAATTGCAAAATTCTTCTAGAACTGACAGCTCTCATTTAAGTACTTTTGCTACTGGTATAAGGATAAAAAAATAAATCTTTTCTTCAAGGTAGTCAGTCAGAAAAGGTTATGTCAGAGAAATTTATTTTCTTGTTAGCATTACCAAGTTTCATATATGAAGACCCAAATAATTAAAGATTTTAAGAATATAATTTCCATATGCGACTAAGTGCAGAAAAATAGTTCAAACAATGGATTATTTAGAAATAAAAGGAGAGATGAGGGTTAAAAATATTTAAAGGAAGAGCAAGAATACACCATCATTAGCAGAGGTACCACCACTTACTATTACTTTGCTTGAAGCAGCACTAGAATTTGCCCCTAGACACACTACACCTACAGTGAAGCAGCCTCCTGAAGTCACACTGCTTTATACTATAGAATCAACACCTCACTGTGTTCTTCTGTCTGTGAACTCAGAATCTTATGTACAGAAGGAGAATCCTACCTCCAGAACTAGTACTGTCAGAAAGGCCATGAAGGGCAAACATCAACATCCAAAACCAAACTTCTTGGTTCAGAATGACCACACAGCAGCAGAGCAGATGGATTCTGAAGAGCCCCCTTCCTACTGTTTTTCCATGGCAACCACATCTCTGCTTGTGCAGAGAAGCATTTCTTCTGTGTCTGACTGCCAGCACACTTCTATTACTGTGTAGGTACAACCCAGTAGCCTGAATTTTATTGAGTTACAAACATCATGTGTGTCATTTCTTCTATAAACTTACAAAATTCCAGATAGAAAATGTTCAGAAATCATATTAACTGCCAACAAGTGACTAGCAGCTCACCAAGCTGCAGTGGATATACACAATATTCTGTCCTATCAAGCAAAATACTTCAGCTGTTTCAAACGTAACTGTTTAATGTCTTCAGAATTGTGAACACCACAACTTGTTTTGTTCAGAGCAGTGTGCTTAAAATGCCTAATCCTTTCCAGATGCAGATACAGCAGGTTAAAGCAAGTTTTAGGCCATCAGTCAATGAGAGCTGAAGGTCCTCAAAGTTATGTTGCATCCTCCAAGGCATGGAAATGTGTGGAGGAGGAAGCCTTGAAAAGAACTCTGGCTGCATCTCACTGTTTTCTAAACTTTGTTTGTATTTTATGTTGCAATAAAATGTAAAATTTGTTAAGAGGAAATTAAAAGAATGAAGAAGCAATTACCCAGACACATGTTTTGTAGAGACATGTTGTGCTGTTATTCCTTATTTAAGAGTAACAACAAGGTAAGCATGTTTTATTCTGCTTTTTAGATCTGTGCACAGAGGCAGCTGTAGTATGTTATGAAATCCATAAGCAAAAGGTTCAAGTTCTATCTGAAGTGTTTTTTTCAATCAAGTTCAAGTGCTCTGTTACTTTATTGCTGCAATCACGTATCTATCTTATGCTTCCTACTTGAAAAGCTTTTGGCATGTATTGCTTTGAGTATTTTTACTTAATTCTTCATTAGGAACCTAACTCTTTACTTAGGAAACTAATTACATGTTGTTTGCTTTCAATCGGTTCAATGCAAATTATATTTTCTTGACATGAAACTCTGTTCACATCTTAATCTGTATGTTAGGGAACAATGAAATAAAATGGATGTGCTGCACTTTGTGTCCAGTGTTCCTGAATATGAACTTTGCAATACTTTCTCTATCTGCTGTAGTAATAAAAAAACCAAGAAGAGTAATTCCAGATCCTGAATGACTCACTTGTCAAGTGTCCATTAAAACAATAACATCTTTGGAATACAAACAATATTTAACTCATATTTAAGTGTTTAATCTTGCATAACTTTATAGAGGAAGAACTCCATACTCAGTTCAACTGTCTTACCTTTTGTTCCAGTCCTAATTTATAGATTGCAACATAGCTCTCTATGTAGAGACATGGCGTTGCTATGAATCCTCTGAGAGTTTACATGGAAAACCCAATGCAGTTTCCAAATTAATGCTTCATACAAGCATGCAAATATTTTCAAATGCAGTGTTACACATCATCTCAGCTACTATCAGATAATGTATGATGAGTTTGCTTGCCTTTCCCTCCACTGGAGCCTGAATTGGAGTCTCTATCCAGAGAAAGAGTTCAATCAAAATTGCAAAAACCTAGTTAAAAGCAAAGCCTTCTCCTCTTAACTGGACTTAAGTATAAAATGACCACTTGAGATCTACCAGAAAACAGCCTATTTAAGCTAAACATGGTAACCTTTGAATAAATACATGGATCTCATTAATTAAACACTGATTAACTCAAAGGTGAAGACAGAGACCTGTGAAGCAAGCATTGGGCAGGGTAGTCTAGAATATATCCAGTTGACTGTATGATTATGCACACAGCCCAGTATTTTCAGTAGCTAATAGAAGAGAAAATGAATTAATTTGAAGCACATGGTGTTTGTTTCATTACTGTTTTGGCAACTTATTCTACATCAGCATGTTTACATTGTGTTTAAAGACAGGGTAGGCAATGCTACTGTCCATTTCAAATCACAACAAGCAATTGTTGTAAAAAGAGTTCTCTTTCAAAACTCACTTTTGCAACTCTTGTGAAAACAGCCAAGTGTTTTCCTTCAAATCCTCATGCATTTAAAATGATGAAGTGATCAATAACAACTGGAATAAACCATGGATCTGACCTTTTCAACAGCTTCTGGGAAAGCTGTAGATGATCTGTGATGACTGAATTTCAGTGAATTTATGGTTTTCCTACAGTCTATGGGAATTTCATCATTGCCAACAGCTAAGCCAGGGTCTATACACTCCCAACCGCAAATGGGAGCCCCAGACACTCCTTTGCAGTAGCAAATGTATTAATTCCATATGAAGCTATGCCCCATTTCTATAGTGCCAGAACAAAAAGCATATGGTGAATATTTTGTTTCCCCATTTGAGCACTGTACCTGTGGTGCTGTAGTAGCATTTGGTGTCACTGGTGAGGGTGAGTCACTGGGCTTGGGCTCACCAGGGGAAGCTGCTGAACCCTGGGATTCTTGGCTGGCTGGCTGATCTGGTGATAAAGCATCACTACTGTCTTCATCAAATGAGTAATCATCCAAAGCCTGAGGATAATTCTCTTGTCCAACTGCTAGAATGTTTACAAAAACAAGCAAACCAAATTTGTTTTTAGTTACACAAATTAAATTTAGGCATTGGTGGCAGAATTAGCTAATTGCTGGAAAGTGATCGGTGTTCAGCACAGTCTAAACATATGGTATCATGTTTTTAATAGAATGACAGCCATATGAAATCATATTAAAGGAATCAGTAAAACTAAGTAGCAGAATCTGATTTAATAAGAGAAAGGTGTGTTTACACAGACCTGAAAACCTGGAAAGGCATGTTCAACACAGACACCTATGACAGACTGACTAATGGCCACATGGTTTGATTATTTTGCAGTATTTTCTACTAAGAAACAAGTATTTGCAAAGACAGTATTATACTCCAGCTATGTAATTTAGCTTAACTTTGAATGAAAATAGGATAACTTTAATTTTGACAGTTTTTATGTTTTTTTGTCTATTGAATTTTAGCCTCAAGGGTTCAATGATTATTTTCCACAATGCCACACAGATAACAGATAGAAGCTGTGGGACATCTACTTGCCTATAATAGCTTCTTTAACGCTGGAGTCTACAGGAAGAATATTTTTTTCCACCAGTTCCATAGGGCCAGGCCTCTGAGCAATCTTCTCATTCAAATCATCTGCCAGCCGAGCTCTCTTCAGTTTCATCTGAGTAGCTTGTAGTGAAGGCTCTGCAAAGGTCTCTGAAGACACAGACTGATTTCAATATGCTGTTCCATCTTTTCTACCATTTCAGGCGAAACAACACTGACTCGTCTTTGCATTAACCATTCCACTTTTGCAAAGTGCAAGCAAGTAATCTGAAAATTCTCCATTTAGTAAGCAAAATGCAGATTAGATGTTGGTCATGCCCATGACTGTGTTTTTCTATCAAGATAACCTGGTTTTAACAGCAGCAATATTTTGGGCAAACACTTCTCTAATGTCCAACAGTAAAGCAGGGAAAACAACGAATGCTAATTATAGTCTGCTCTAATGGTTTCCTACTGTGAGTGTAAAGGTTTAATTAATCCACTGATTTTTGAATTCCCTTTTGACAAAAATCTTCTAAAATTGCTTCTGGCACAAATTTGGGTTTTCAGAATTGTATTTCAATGAAAATACAGAGCCAATCTGTCAATGTGGATGTGATCTATCAAAATGCAGATCTGCGTCTAGTATCCAAATGCATGTGTTGAAAACTAATGGCTATTAAATGGACTTGAATTATGGTTATTTGGTAATTTATTAATTTGTGGAATAACAGTGAAAGACAGTAAAATATAGCCCATGTTGTTTCACATGATCTGAGCAACAAGGAAAATAACAAGGCAGGGTAAAATTCAAGTTTATTAAAGATTAGTTAAGGTGGGGGGAGAAAGTACAAGGCTGTCAGGTTATTTTAGGATGTAAGCAGAAACTGAAGCAATATATACGCTCCATACACCAAGGTATGATTACCATTAGAGAATAAAAGCAATATGCAATTGCAAACAAATACACGGAGAGAATACTTTCACTTTTATACAAGAACTTTCACTTTTTCACTTTTATACAGAATCAGAGGAACAGAGCATATAAACCTTTAGAAACAATTCCTATCAAAGCCTAATTCAGTAAGAAAATTCCTCCTAAGAGCAGATGCAAAGCAACACAGAGCTGGGAACTTACCTTCGAGGATGTGCATCCTGACCAGCTCCGATCGGTCCGGCCTGCTGCGAATCTTGTGCTTCAAAAAATTCTCAGTCTGTAAAGAAACCAGGGAATAACATTAACTACTGTTTCACTGGGAAAATCAACCTCCTCTGATAACTCACTGATACCCAATCAGTGCAGCTGTATTCAGACAGGTGGGCACTGCTGCTGCAACACAGGCAATAGAGGGGTCTGGGTTGGTTTTCTATCAGCTGAACCGTGCCAATGAATTTCTGTCTTGTCCCCAGACAAGTTGGGAATGTTTTTGCATTTGATCCTGTAGCACCACCCCAGTTAATACTGTAATGGTTATCTTTTTTTACCCCATGTACTGAAAAAACTTCGTATTACATACAACTGACTATCCATTTTCAGAGGTTAGTAAGAAGTTGACACAGAGTATTTACCCTGGCTCGCTCCAGGCTCTTTATCTGCTCATGGAATGCAGCTGGACTTTTCAAAGCTATGAGAGAGAACAAGAGTTAAATTGACAGGGAGCAATTTCCAAACGAAGTATCCTAATCACTGTGTGTGTTTAACACCAGCTCAGAGTTGTGTTTGCACCTGACCAGGCTACATTTGTCCCATGCTAGATGTCTTATTCACTTGCATTTAACAGAGATGAGCAACATTCCTATGCAGAATACTAGGAATACTGGATTTTAATGGATACTACCATCTAACAGTTCACTTTCTCACTGTACACACCAGGGACTATTTACCAAAACTCTTCCACAGTAGAAATTTTTGGGGTAAGGTTCAGAATGTCAAAATAGCATTTCATTTGTTCCATTGTATTTTAGTATCTGTCTGTACCTCATACTTGCTGTTACTAGAGAGAACTGGATGATCACTTCAGAACTATTTGTACTGATTTAAAAAACAAAACAAACCAAAAAAACCTGGAAATTGTAGAAGCCCCAAATATTCAGATTAGACCACAGAATGATGGTTAGCTGCTAAATAGAAGGAAGAGTAAAAACCACTATTCAGCTAGAAATGACATGAATGCTTAGTTTCATTTGGCTTGTGGAAAGGCAGCAGCTGGCATAATCCATCTTACTGCCACACTTTTGGCAGAGGCAGGATTCCACAAAACAAAATCTGTATCACTTTTTGACAGCTGACAAGTTCTTTCCCAGGTTTCACTCAAAAAGAAACAGATCATTCCGTTCCTGATGACAACACTACAGACCTGGGAAGGTGAGGATGCTTTAGCAAAGCAATCTGAAGTCTGCTGCATACTCAGAAACCTTCAGGAAGGGATTAGCTTTAAGATAGTGTGCTTTCAGGCTAGGATTCACCAGTGCACATTGGTACATAATAACTTCATGTAATTTTGGTGTGTTTCCAACGGCTGTTTGGTTTTTATTTGTAGAACAATCACTTGTCAGCTTGGATCTATTTTCTTGAGCCCAGTCTCATCCCATGCTCTCTGCTTGGGGATTGTTGCTGTTTTCTAGGCACCCCTCATTCTCAGGCCAGGCTGATCTCCAAAAGGAGCCAGATGTTCTACTCAGCAACTGACACAGTCACTGGGAGCCCAAGTGGAAGAACACTGGAAGGCCTCTAAGGAAAGAGTTAACTGCAGTTGAATTCTAGGCCACTCAATATCCAATTTCAGGAGGACCTTCTTATGATTTTTGAACTGATTTTAGGTATCATAAGTGCTGCTGCTGAAACAACTCTCATCTCTACCAGACTGAAAGCAACAAAGGAGAACATAGGCTCTAGCAATAAAGTACAGCTGCATAAAGCATGCCAGTTACTCCCAAAATACAAGTGCTGTCAATTCAGGCCTACAAATGTAACAAACATCCACATTTACAAACATTAAATGTTGATGATCCTTCCACCTCTAACATTCTATAGTAACTTCCTGCAGAACTGTCAAGGAAAACAGCCAGGCCAGAGTCTCAGACACTCAGCATTACAGAGCAGAAAACATAAATACATCTTCAGCTGTATTTATGAACGTGGTGACAGATCTCCAAGACCATAGAGGAATTCTGGAGGGAGGAAGTTCTTTCCTCAGTTGAAGAGGTTTGGGTTAGAGACCAGTTGAGTAAACTGAACATCCACATGTCTATGGGCCCTGATGGGATACACCCACGAGTGTTGAGGGAGATCAAGATACAATGTGCAAGACTGGACAGGAAAGACACATCTGTTGGTGAAGGAGTCACAACTTCCACGTGTCCTTTGTTTGTTTGTCAACCCTTGCTGTGCTTCTCTTTAAAAACTGCTGGCTTGTCATTGATGTCCACTCATCTATGTAACTCAATTTATCTCAGCAAGATTAGTCATAATTTAAAGAGAGAAAAATACTCAGACTATGTCTGCAAATGCTCGTGTTTTCATCAAAGCATTAGTAAGCAGGAGGAATTTACTTCCTGCTCATTTACATTAACAACAGGATTTTAGCTTCATTATTTTAGATTAATAATTAATAGAATATAGTACTACAAGTTACTAGAAAGAACATAATACTTACGTGGCATGATGCCCTGGTCCACTAGCTGTTCTCTTGTCCGTCTCTGTTGTAGCCTCAGCTGAAGTACTGACAAAAGAAAGCATTTATCACATGTAAGCATATGATCCCTCAGAGAGCAAAACCACCATTCAACAGATCCCAACTATTTCATCTCTAGAAATCAAATTTCTCTTCTATCTATCCCTTCAGACCTGACAGTAACCTCTAAAACACCCAGCATCAAGGATCAGCTGCCATATATAACATATATATATATATATTCCAGGTTCTAGGTATACTGGAGTTGACCACACTTTGGTCACATCTGATAAAGGGACTGTGTTTCATACATACATCCACTTTTCCTATCAGCTTTTCCTTAAAGACAAAGGTGGTGTGGGGTGGAAGTAGTTGCTTGTTTCTATTGTTCCTCTCCCCTTGTTTCTGCATCAGTTCATCACAGAGCTTCATTATTTCCTTGACATGCAGCCATTACCCTAATGGGAAATGTCACCTTCTGCAGGAGAGATGGCCAAGGTGTGTGGTGAAGAAAAATGTACTGTAAATATTACATCTTTACATTCTTCAATTCTGCTTGGATAGCTTCTTACGGGTGCAAGATTATGACACACTGTTCCCATTGTATTTCCCAAGGAAGCAAAACAAACTAATGCATTGTCCAAAACATCAAAATGAATGTAATTTCTAAAAAATTAGGCTACGGACAAAGTTAATTGTTTTCAGAATTGAAAAGGAACCAGCTTATTTCCTGTTGTACAATACAGGAAGGATACTCTTCTGGAGAAAGCATTAAGACTGGGAATAGCAAGTCCTGAAAACAAGGACATTATTTTTCTCATGTCACAAACATTGAGAATTTCAATACAACCATTTCAGGGCATGGCAATGCAGGTCTGTTCAGACTTCACTACACAAAATGACCAAGGACAGAGTTGGGAGCATGCAAAAGTAACATCAGTAACATGTAAATCGATGTTAAGTAATTCAAAATGTACTTAGTTCCTCTGGAAAAGTTGAAGATACCTGTATTTTTCAAATAATATTACATGAGTGTACAAAGCTAAGAATGATTTTCAATAGTTTGAATGGTTTGATTTCAGTCTTCCTTAATTTCACATAGCTCCACATTAACCATGACCTCTTCTTATGGTACCTCTTACTAGTAGATGCAACCTAGTGCTGTCTGGAGTCTTGAACCACCTCAAATGGTGCCATAATGAGAGCTGTCTAGGCTGGGTTTGCTGTCTGGTGTAATACAGGCAATTACAAACTGCTAGTTCTGAGTGATAGAACACTAAACACACTACAACTGTGTCTACCAGATCTTTTACCTAGTTACAAGTCTGTTTTAAACATGTGCCTCTATTTCAGGCTCGAGGTCTTCAAGAAAAATGATCTGCTCCAACATCAGTCATGTCCAGGGTACAGACATGTCATCAGACACAGTAAGTAAATCAGAATTTGTATTTATTTCAGTTCCATCACTTGCAATGCAGTGAATCAACAAGTGAATGCTGGTAAAACTACAACAGATGTAGGAATGTTATCACTGATGAGAGTTACCTACCAACATATAGAATCATAGAACAGGAGGGGTTGGAAGGGACCTCTGGAGATCATCAAGTCCAACCCACCTGCCAGAGCAGGATCTGGCTGGTTCAGCTCTGGCTGTTCATCCATGGCTACCTAAGCAATGCTGATAGGGTGCTTTCAAGTACTAGTCAATGGAAGTGGGAAAGGTAAACAACTTTCAGATTGGCCTTCAAACTATGGAATGATCACACTGTTCTGCAGAGTTGATAACAGTTTGAAAAGCCTCACTAATTCACCAGTTTGGACAGCTGGCTACACTGGAGAATTATTTTGTAGGAGGTGTGTACACTATCTACGAGACCTACTACAGAAAACAGAAACTTTTCTTCATCTTATCAGACTTATTATGAAATCTGAAGTATTATCTGAAGAAATAAGTTTAACTGTTCAAATTACATAATAAGGGGCAGAGTTTTATCAGAAATGTATTATTAGAGATCTGGCATTTCCACATCTAGATACCAACATGACTCTCAGACTTTTCAGCTTTCTGATGAAAAAGACCAGACTTTTTTTGGCTCTGCACTACACCAAGACAGACAGTGCTCGCTGTCAGGTTGGGCTGGACAGTTTAAACACATCCCACCACTTCAGCATTTAGCAATTGTTGCATTTGAAGTTTTCACTGACAAGTCTGGGGGAGGAAAGATAGGAAAGGACTCACAGTGCCAATACAAGTAAGATAAAGAACTACTCCAACACTTCCAGTATGGATCCCCCTGTCTGCCTGAGGTAGCTGCTGAAGCTTCTCTGGGAAAAAAAACAACCAACCCACCACCCTAAAAGCAGAAACTCACTAAAAAGAGTAGCAAAGTATCTGTGTTTTGAGCCCTCTTCCAACAGCACTGGTAACACAGGTGTCAGAAGCACCACACGTGTCCACAGAGGAGAGCACTGAATGCTGTGAGCACACTGGTGTTTCCCAGCTGAGTGGGATGCAACTGACATCTCTCTGTTTATTCTGGCTGGTGTGATGTGCACCAGGAATGGGGGAAGGCTCTGCTCCTGCTGACATCACACGCTGAACACAGCCCTGCACCATGGAATTGTCAGGGTTGGAAGGGACCTTAAAGATCACCCAGTTCCAGCCTCCCTGCCAGTGGGACACCTCCCACTAGGTCAGGCTGCTCAGAGCCCCATCCAGCCTGGCCTGAAACACTTCCAAGGATGGGGCTTCCCCCACCTCTCTGGGCAGCCTGTGCCAGTGTCTCACCATTAACACCAGTGATGTGCTGCTCAGCAGTGGGGCTGATGTTCCTGAAAATCACTGCTGCTTGACCATGGCAAGAGGGAGTATCTAAATAATCAAAAGAAATGCATTCAGTAAAAAACTGCAGTTAGAACAGAGGTTCTTAGGGAGGGAAGCTTCTCTCTTATTTTCCAACTGGTTTCAACTAATTCTTTAATGAACATTAATTCCAAATGTAGACAATGGGAAGCACTGCTACATAATTTATGAGTGATTGATATCTGTGTTTTGTGGCTTCAATTATGATCAGATATTTGGCTTAAGCTTTGCAAAAAAGAGCCTGAGCCATATCCTAAACAATGTACAGGCTTAGCAGAGAATATGCAGTGGCCTGTAGCAGAAGGATGGAAAGAACAGTGATCATGTACCTTCACATAACCCATATGCACCCAGATGTGAGGCTTTAACCAATAGTTAGTTACTCTCTCATAACACAGTTACTTGTCTACCCATCCTCTCTTAACCTACACTGGGCATCACAAAGCAAGTAAGTGATGACTTTGAAGTTGTCCCATGTGTATCTGGGCAAGACGGAAAAAAAACAGAGATACAAGAGATCTAGAACAGGCAGTTATTAAATATCAGGAACTTAGTAAAGAAAGGAGAGCCTGTAGGATAACTAACAGGAAAGCACTGCAGGGGGAATACTGAAGAAGGAGGTTTACTAAAGAATTGAGGGTGACAGGGCACTGGAACAGGCTGCCCAGAAAGGTTGTGGAGTCTCCTTCTCTGGAGACTTTCCAAACCTCTGCCTGGATGCCATCCTGGGTAACCAGCTGTAGGTTATCCTGCTTTAGTGGGTGGGTTGGACTTGGTGACCTCCAAAAGTCCCTTCTAACCCACACCCTTCTGTGATTCTGTAAAGAAGAGATGACTCATAGTTAGAAAGATGGTAGAAAAAGATAATCATTGAAGATTTTGACTTGACCAGAATAAGGAGATAAACAGAAACAAAGTTGGATGAAAAACAGATGTTTGCTTTTGCAAACAAATCTAAAATTAAGAAGGTTAAAAAAAGTTTGGTGTCCAATTTATTGCTTTTTTAATAAATGAGCAGTTGGAATGCATTAAAGAAATAGAAATTTCTAAACAGAAAGTAATTGTGAATAATAAAAACCCCCATAATATGTTATTTTTTAAAGTTGAAAAGCTGAAAAACATTTTTGCTTTTCCAAAACAATAAAAGACATAATAAGGACCTAAAATACTTTCAGACCCCACAGTGAGAAAAAGTAAAAAGCAGAGCTGTTTCTAAGGATTAAATGGTAACACGTGTACATGAGCTTCATAGCTACATGTAATCAAAGAGGGTATTTGGCTTCCAGGCCTATGTGTCAGAGCAGCTGGTCATACTACAGCCAGTAACAACCTTTAGACTGTCATTGTAGTGACAGGGACTGAGCACTGCAACTGGGCACAAACAAGTTACTGTCACAACTGCAGCTTTCCTCTGGGGAGAAACCTGAAATGGTGATAAAGGAAGGGAACAGCAATGAGGTTTGGGAAAAGCTCACCAGGAAATGGGGACCCACAAAAAAAGCAGCTCAAAGAACAGCCAGAAAGATAGAAAAGATAGGAGTCCCAGAATCAAAGTTTTCAATTACATCACATTTTCCTTATCTTCAAAGTCAATAATGAACAATATGAGAATATTGTACAGCTTTGCACTTTTGGCAAAGAATTGCTGATTTGTTTCAGTGACAAACTCTCTACAGAATACAGTGCATATTGGTTTAACTCTAATGTAATTAAAGCCAATACAGACTTTGCTTATCACACACATATTTATATATATACAACCTGAGTACAAAATGTAAAAACCACTAAGGCATTAGCCAAAGTCCTACTGTATCATTTGGGGAGTGGGGTGGCATTAGGTGGTAGATTTGGGTTTTTGTTGTGGGGAGGCTTTTTTGGAGGAGTTCTGTTTGTTGTAGGTTGGTTGGTTTGTTGCTGTGTTTATTTTTCTTTCTTTTAAATAACTATTTACAGACAAACCAGCGTGGAATCTGGGGAGGATTCAAAAGACAGGAGGCAAAACAAAGTTCCCCATGGGGTGGTACTTAGTCAAACACTGTGTTTAGTGGATTGTTCCCATGGGGGTAAATCCATTCCGCTTGTCATCTGATTATTTATCTCTCACTACTACACTTTTATAACCAGGTGGTTATCCACACAACATCTAAAATTATAGAAGATGATCTCCAAAATAAAGGCCCAGAACTGATAAAATTTAGCTACTCTAATACCCTATTACCAACAGTAACACAGTTCCTCATATTTAAAGTGTCTGTGCCAAAGAAGGGCTATGTTAACACCACTGATCAAATCTAGTTGCTAAAAGACAGCACAGATATTCTGCACTTCAAATTACTGGCAGGAATCCCCTTCACACCACTGCTACTCTTAAGAGATTGTCTTTGAACTGCTTCTGAATAAAAGCCATGCACAGAGAGGTCAGTCAAACTCCTGCTTTAACTGAGGGAAAGGGCAGGTATTCTTGTTCATTTACAAGTCAGTGTGTGATTTTAACTTAACACTTTGACACCAGGTGAAGAGATTGCAAAATTTCCATGGGTTTTCTTCAATTAAATCTTAGCTTAGTTAATATTTACAGGGGGAAAAAAAAACAAAACCAAAACCAAAAAAACCAAAAGCACAGTCCCTCCTCACAGTAAGAACTCCTGGTTATCTGACTCTCCAAGTCAGTATAAGGCTTCTGACACAGTACAGTTCAGATTCACATACACTATGCTCTAGAGGTGCATAAAGATTCAGAGAAACCAAAACAAAGCTGGCACAATTAGGCACTTAAGCAAGAAGCCATCACATGCTGTAGGAGACCCTTTGAAAGGTAAGAATCAGAGCAGTCCAGGCAGGTCTGACTCAGTGTGAAGGGTAGAAGAAGTGAAAATAAAGAGCACTGTTAGGTCACTTAGAAGAAACAGCTATTATCAAAGTTGAGCAAGTGATTTCTGTTACAAATCTGTATCCTATGGAAAAGCCATCTCCAAGTAGTGCTATATAATCACCAGCACTGGAATGTAAAGAGGCCAAAAATAACTGGATAGCTGTCCTGCATGAACAATGCTATCTCACTGACTGACAAGCTTTCAGCACTGCTGCTTGTCTTGAGAAAGAGCAGCTCTCATACCGTGCACAGCTCCAGCACTAATCATTCCACATCTAGCACGGCTGATTACACAGCCTACTAATTTAAAATCCAATTTCAATGTTATCTTTTTATAGAATGTACTATATGAAACTGCATAGAGTTGTTGCCTTTGAACACTTATGCTGATGAATCAGACACCGTTCATTAGCCAGCACACACACCTTTCAAATCACACCAAGAAGAAAACAATGCATCAAGATTTTTCTTGTGTTGTCTGTAATCATCTCATTAACTTAAAATCCAGCAGGTATTATCTATTTAAGCCCTTAAAACTGCAAGTAAAAATGGGAAAATGTAATGTCCAACATTCCTGCGTGCTCCCTTGGAAATTTCCAAGAGCAGCAGCAGCAAAGCCAGTGCAGGCTGCTAGGCTGGCTGCCATGGAAACACACAGTGCTGGGAACGGGGCCTTTCCTTTACATTAAAAGCTGTTAGACAGAAAGCCTCCATTTCTCCCTGCCAGCTTCAAGCAGCTCTTATGCAGCCAAGGTCTCTACCGTGTTGAGGTTGAAACACAGAGCAATAGATGTCACCAACAGGCATTCTAGTTGCTACAGGATGTGAACTATTCTGTCTTCAATCTGAAGTCATTTGGCATCAGCACTATAGCATAAGACACCTATATGAAGAACAGGATGGGAGTAAAGTGGAAGAGAGTATTTGATCAGATGGTAGGTGGACTACACAAGTGATCCAAGTGCTTCAGGCCTTGCATTGGAATTCTGGAGCAACCTCATGGCACAGGGTGACAGGTACAGAATTGCAGAAATCAAGTAATAAGCACTTAACTCTTGTCTCCTTCAGTTGTTAACCTGGCTCCCCTAATCTCCATCTGCTTGGACTTCAAAGTTTATATGTCAGTTTCTAAACAGCATCATTTATATCAAGTTAGTTTTCCAGAGATAGAAGTTTTGCTTTGTTTCTCCCTCCACTCTATATGGGGCGTTGTACTCTTCATTCATTCAATGTTTTATTGAGAGAAAACTGCCTCAGCTTTTCAACTTAGATTTCTTCTGTGAATAAAACTAAAAAAATAATAAACACTATTTTGTGTATTAAGTAGAAGAGCAGGTGATATTCAAGGCACATATGTCAGGAAGGTTATGGAATACAGTAGCTAGTTTGCACCTGACACTGCTCATTCCACATATGTCCAAAGTAAGAAATCTGATAACATAGTGTTCTATTTATTCAGCTCATCAAAGAAGAGGGAAAAGCCATGAAAATACTGAGCTACCTGTAATTTGTTGGAAGTGATTCTAAATAAGCTGTGCAGTATTCTAAAGATAAAACACATTTAAAATTGTGGTGCCCATCTCTCACCAGCCTGAGGGTGGTGATACGTTAGTATGTTAAATACTCTCAACTTTAAAAAACACATCACTGAAGAAATCTGACATCATCAAAACATGAGTGAATATGTTAGGTTGGGTTCAGGCTTCAAAACTTTTATCTATGCCAGGGTATCACAAAAAAAAAGGAAAAAAAAATTATTTTTACCTTTTTTTTTTTTTTTAAATATCCCTTACTTATTTTTCTAGATTTCTTTTTTTCCCATTATCATATAATGTGATCTTTCTGCTAGGATTATAGCCAAAATAATTAAGTGAAACAGCCTGATGCATACTTATTTTAAGCAATAAATAAATAAATTTCAGCTTAGAAATGTTCAGAATGAACGTAGAGCATTTGAGTGGAGACTACCAAGGGCCATTTCAGATAATCTCTTCACAGTTCTGAGGGAAACCCTGCAGGACCACCAAATCTTTTCAATTCTACCACAGCTCTTGTCTGTAAGCCAGTAATGATGTGCACAGAACTGTTCCCATGTCATTCTGAAAGCAGAAAATGAGAAGCTAGATGGGAAAGATAGCAAAATGTGAATTTAACATTTAAATACAAATATAAAGCATAACAGCCTCATCAGCTGAGAGGCTTAAATGACTAGGATATAGGACAATCTGTATTGTATCCTATTGCTATGGAACATGTTGCTTAGAAACAAGGCAGAACACACACAAGCTGTCCAATGCGTTACTGGAATGTCTGCTGGGATGAATATATAGATAGATATATATACACACACACACACACATAAATGCATGTACATGTACAAAGCAAATCTACACTTTCACAATTCCAATTTTAAAATGAGAAAAATTACTGCTATCTTGGGTACAAGGCCTGAATAAAGTGAAGCTTGCACTCCAAGTGTTTTCACAGATTCACAGATATTAGGGGTTGGAAGTGACCTAGAAAAATTGCATTCCTTTAGTATCTGAACAATAATAAGTTTCCAAATCTGCAAGGATTGTTCTGCTTAGTACAGTATTCCAAATTAAAGAACTTTGCATTTCCTCATATACTACTATCAATCAGTCAAGAAGTCAGAAACTTGGGTTTCAATTCCACATGTACTACAGCCTTGCTCTGTGGTAATCTGGAGCATGTTACACTGGATGATGACAGATCATTTCCAGCCAAGCCCTGCTGAGAAAGTATTACTTCCATTTTCCATGCTCTACCTAGGCACAGCAGAGCCAGCAATCACAGCCATACCCAGATCCTCCAGCTCAAGAGCTGACAGGTGAACTGAAAACAGCGAGGAAGGTGGGTTTCTGTGAGCTGCCTGATTGCAAACTGGGATGTAAGCAGTGGCACTCTGCAAACTCTGCTACGTAGGCAGCAGCAGCAGATCTCTGCAGATGCCTTCTGAGTGCATGAGTCATTGCACAGTGACAGGGAAGCTGCTGCAGTAAGGAGGATTCTGCATTAAAAAGGCTGAGCTACATACATGTTTTGTTGGAAAGAAGAACCCTCCAGCACAGCAACAAAACAGACAGTGGTTTCAGAGTGCAGTTTCATAACTTCATATCATCTGAGAAGGGACCCACTGATGAAAAGACAATGATCTCTTCCTCCCTCCAACCCCAGCTGCATCTGGGGCATCAACATTGGCTGAGCTGGCTGAAAACTAACACTATTGACACAGTCTTCAGCAATAACTGCTTACTTCAGGGCTGCAGAGTTACTAATGACAACACCAGAGAGGCTGCCCGTAAGCAGGGTAGGGCTGGGTTACACCACACCTGCTTTTGGCAGCAGCAGTCTTAAAACCTTTTATTAAACCTTTAAGAAATCTTGCATTTACCTTTGCAAGTTTCCTTAGAACTCCTGGTTAGCCACTGTCGCCTCTAATTGTGTACTGATTACATCCAAAGTCAAATGAATACATTATGCCCTTGGTATAGCAAAGTATTTAAGCACGTGTTTATTACAATGGCGTTACCATCTATTTACTGTTCATTTCAGTGTTACACTGAAGAAGGAAGTTTTGCAGAGTAAGCATTGCTTTACTTGTAAGACATACAATTATCCCACTGTCTTTAAAGATACTGTTCATGGCTGATACATAAAGTTAACCCACAGCATCAGTACACTGAGTTTATAGGGCTCCCTTTATTAACTAAATGACAGGAATAACACTTTTTTCCCCCCCAGTATTTTCCTTATTATCTGTCTCAAGATGCATCCTGGATAGACTGCTTAAAGACACCTCTAAACTGCATATAAAAAATCTCAAAGCTTTATTCCTTCTGTAATAAAACAAACTCCAAACCAAAACCAGTGATTGAACAGTAGAATCTTTATGTCTACCATGCCTGTGCAGGAGAGCAATCGAGGTTAAGAGTATCACCAACAGCAGAAAATCTCTTCAATAAACAATTGCCATGCAGTATTGATTTGACTGCAAGGGCAGGAGGAAGAAATAGTTTGTGACTAAATGGGCTAATCTATTAGCTGACAGCATGGAGACATTTCCAGCAAGCACCTGAGAAATCCCTGTGCTTCACTCATTCCACCCTGTATCCTGTTTCTATCACCAGTCTCCAGCTCCTCACAAATCAGTAAAATTAAAAAGCAACACAAATCCAGGAAAGAAATTGTTTTTCAAGGTGAAAGGAAAATTTCCTTACTGGTTAGTTCTTCTTCACAGTAACCAGCAGGCAACTGCTAACTTTGAAGTTCAGATTAATATATGAAAAATATGGTGCAAACCATCAGGGATCCAATCTCCTTTTAAATCCTACTCGAGACAGCACCATACTGATTTGCTTCACTGATTTAACAGTGTGTCATCAACAGTTCTGCAGCAGATCATCCATCTTTATATTAAAGACAATTCAGGGTACAAGGCAAGGCTTCCTAAATTCACTTCATTCCTCAGAAACCTTCTAATCTGCAGCCTAAAAACATTCCTATTCTATGCATTGTTGATGATACATTTTCTTACTAACTGTATACACAATGATGTCCTGATTGCCACTAGAATTTTCAAACATTTTGGTTTTTCAAATCTGTAAACGTTTTCAACTTGACAGTAGAAGTCAAAGCTACAGGTATTCCTGAAAAAGCTGTTTAGCACTCTATGGCCTTGCCCATACTAAAGGTAATTTTGAGAAAACAAATAAAATTAAGAGCTGTTTTCACAGAACAGAAAAAAAGCCAAAAAAACCCCAAAACTGCACCTAACAATTCTCATAAAGCAATCACTGCTGAAATGAGTACGTTATCACAAGCAGAGGGTACTATCTCAGGATTCTTAGATTTATCAAATCTGTGCAAAAGAAATTAGGAAGCAAAAGTTGTAGCACCTTCTAAATTACTTGACCTCTCTACTTCATCTGGGCATGCAGTTTTCACCATTCACTGATGGTATTCATAAATATTTTTGTGTCCTAACAAAATAAGGATTGCTGATTCAGGTGGGAAAACCAGTCACATTATAATGTAAATTAATGAAAAAGAGAAAGGAAAAAAAAAAGAGACAGAATGCCTCAGGCTAATTTAGAATATACTGTTCTGTAAAATAAGAAGTGCTTTGATTTTATTTATAGGGTTATTTAAATAGGGTGAAATTACAACTGCAGTTGAATTTTAGAAAAACTACAAAACACCCTAATTACATATTTAGTAATGTTATAAACTGAAAAGGTGAAGCTTCATTTTAGTCTCTTTAGATGTAAAGCAAGATTTGCAGTGTTTTCAATAATTCATTCTATATACTACAAGAAAGAAAACGTTTGGTTTTTTCTAAGCTTTACAAAGAGGAGAGGCTGGACAAAGAGATCCTGTCATCATTTACACTTTCTAAAAGAGGTTCATTATTTTAATTACTAGGCTGCCAGACTTAAGAGAGAGACAAGGATAAGCAATATTCACTGGGGAGAAGAGAAAATGGAGAACAGGAACTAAAAGAGAGAAAAGGAAGCAAAGGTGATGATTGTGGAAAACAATTATATCTTCTTTTATGCACTGAATAATTGAAACTAAAACATTCATGAATACTGACAGGAAGAGTGTCCCAAAATTGCAGGTTCCTTCACTATTCTGACCACCATTGTAACGTACATTCTTTCACCCACTTTCTTCATAAGTGACACAATCAAAGCTGACTGAAAATAATGATTGCCATGGTTACTTATTAGCTCACCTACACTATCCACCATGACAGCTTTTGCCATCTTTCTCCCCTTTATTTCTTTTCAGGAGCTGAGGTTAAGTAGGATATTTTTTCCCTGCAGTATTTCTCACAGTAGTATCCCTCTTGCTCTGGCCCTCTTAACTTCCTTGCCTTCCTTCTTTGTTCCTGTTGCTCCCAGAGCAGTTTCCCTGGCTCTGTGCAGTTGTAAGGCAAACACCCTCAAGAGGCCACGCTTGGCCCTTTCACTTCAATCACTGCCTTTCAAGCAGCACTTTCCTGCATGCCCTCAGCTACAGCCACATGCAGCAACACTCAACTTCTTCTCTATATTGCAAACAGTCAGAAAAAGAATTATGTACCTGTGTACTGTATTAAAAATATATATATTAAAAAATCAATGTTTTCTCTCGCCCTAACTTAGAGCTAAGTAAAGGGATTTTCTGCAGTAAACTGTCAGTTGCTGAAATCAATAATGAGTATGGACTGCCTTTCTGCTATTGCAAACATGATTAAGGTCTGAATTTAAAGACAAAACCCCCAAACAGCTTTTTAATTCTGAGAAAGGCATGATCTGCTGTAGAAGGGGAAAAAACCCAGCAGCCTTGCCACACCACCAGAGAAGAAATCCCTGTATCACCAGACAATCCAGAGACATCTGGAGTAAAAGCCAAGGCAGAGCAAGCACTGTAAAGAAGGAATTTTGTTTACTAGAAATACAGTTTTGTTTCTGATTGATTAAGAAGTTGGGAGTTTGAGTCTTGAACTGCAAAAAAACCTGGCATGTTAATATACACGAGTGAAAACTCTTCTGTGCTGGGCTGGCAGCTGACCTCAAGAGGTCTTCTCCTCCTTAACACAGGCCAGCCAGAAGAATAACGTCTCCAGCTAGGAGCAAGACAAGGTCCATGTGTCAGCAGTATCACTGCACAGCCTGACAAATGCTACTGCCAATGAACCCGGCATAGGACCATTTTTTCAGCTTGAAATAATGGTCTAAATATCCCCAGACTATTACATTTTACAAACTAATGCTCATGCATTATAATGCATGGTCTAGAAACAATTATTTATGGCAACAGAATGTAGTTTGAAAAGCATACATCTGGAAAGCAGAGTCAAATCTCATCTAAACTCAGGGGAGAGAGGAATTCTAGAGGAAGAGCAGAGCTGAAAAAAGTACTATTGAGGTAGTAATATGTGGCTAGAAGTATGGTTTTGGGGAGTTTTATTTTTAAGTGTCATATTTAATGATGTTTATTTCATTATATTTCAACAGTGACATTTTGAAGCATTTTGTACAATATTTACATTACAATTTCAGAGTACTTCATTAATTCAGCTTTAAATGATGCTCTGAAGAGTATTTAATCACTCTTTTTGCCCCACACTACAATTTATTTCAAGCTATGATCATTGGTTTTTTACTCGCATATTCCAAACTTAATTTTTAGCAATTTTTTCAGAGGGGAAAAAACCACTGTATAAAAACTGATCCTGCCGTACTCAGTGCACCACAGAGAGCGGTGAACTGAATTTGTCCAGTACTTCTAGATTTTCTGTCCCCCAACCAGCAAGTGACTGACCTTCCTTGAGACTTTTCTGGCTGTTCACCTCAAGACATTCCTTCTCCTTCAGTGGCTTAACATCTCCTGCGGGTAAAATCTCGGAAAAGCCCTGCTGCTTCTTGGAGCTATCGATCATGGTGAGAATCCTTCAGAATGGCAACATCCAGCACGGGAAAAGAAAAAAGCCGTCAGTTTTTCGCCAGGCAGCTGCCCCAGATGCTGCTTCCAGGTCCCTGGTGCTAGAAGGTGAGCGCCGGTGCCTCTGCGCAGCCCCGAGCAGCCATCCCCCGGCTCCGCTGTCACCTGCCAGCTCAGCCTCCAGCCCGCACCCACGGCACGCACCGAGCTCCCAAATCCCACCTCTTCTCCCAGACAACCACTCCCCCTTCGCCTCTCCTTACGCCTGCTTCCTCTGCACATTCGTGTTTCAATCCGCTGCTCCATGGGCAATCATCTGACAAAGAGTGAGTCAAAAAGTTAAAAATAAATCCAGCAGTTGCTGAAGAAGCAGCATTTGCTGATACCTAAGACAAACTACTGCTGAGGACTCTCCGTTTTTCCTCTTCCTTCTCCCTTCCCCCACGGCTCCGAACACTGCTGCAGGCAGCAGAAATACTTTCTCTTTGCCTGACTGGCACATTCATTCCTCATTAAGTTTCACCAGTAAGCAAAGCTGCACGCTGGCATTTCAAAAAGTTCTTTTGAGGAACCTTCCCAGCCACTCCCACCCCAGGTCTTGTTTCAGAGACATTTATCTAGTGGATGTGAGGAAAACAGGGATTATTTCCATGTCTTTCCTTGTAGTACAAGAGAAATTCTGTTCCTCACTGAAAATAGCTGAACCCCAAGTACTGTGTTCTTTTCCTTTTTGCATTACAATTTTACCTTCCATTATTCCCAGCAGTTTTCAGAGCTTTTCCTACCACAGGGTCTGATCTGCCTGACCTTAAGCATATCCCATTTATCTTACACGAGTCATCAACTTCAGTGTCAAGCAGAAGATGTGGAGGAAATGGTTCCAACTGTCTGGCAGGGGCCATGAGGGAACAGCAGACTAGACTTATTTCATCTACTTAGGGAAAATAAACTATACATTATTTTAAGTAGTCACTACATGTATCTCTAGCAAGTGCATTTTCCCTTCCTTTTGGCCTAGAAATGCTGTCACTACACATATTTTCCACACCCCTGCTTCATATTTAAGTCCTTCAGCTTGAAATGATCCGGGACTCAGAAAACCTCTATCACTTTCAGTGCATCAGATTTGAAAAGATCTATATACAACAGACCTACAACAGCAAACCCCTTAGGCAGAACTTTTAGAAGTGAAAATGACTAGCCAAAAATCACTTCAGATCTTTCCACATGAGGCTCATTCAAAACCAACTTTTCACCTTAACAGCACAACCCTGGGCAAACAACTGATACCATGGGGTGTGGGACACTGCCAGCAGCACTTGAAAGTCTCTCCCTGTTTTCCCACTGCTTGCAAAAGGGAGATGAGATCAAATTCAGAGCTGCAGATTCAAAGGAGACAGGAGCTTACTAGGCTCAATCTACTTCTTGACAGCAGAGTTGAAATCCCAGGCAAAACACCTTGCAGCATAAATGAATTGAAGCAGCTCTCCCAGCTTTTAGTTACAGATACCCCAGATTATAACTTCACATTTTTCTTGTGCACACAGAAAAGTTAACAGTTTGGATGGAGTCATTATATTCTAACAATATAGCAATATGTCCATTTTTTTTTGGTCAATCACAAATTTTTCTCAGAATTGGTACTTTGGTGTGAAGCGTTTTCAAAATGATTTGGAGAACATAGTATTTTGAAACTAAAAAAAAAAAAAAAAAGAATAATCCTACTAAGGAAGGGTGTAATTAAAGAACCCAAGGAGTAATTCATTCTTCCTTCAAATGTCAAAGTTGTATCCATTCCTATCCAGTAATTTGCAAATAACTACAGGAATGAAAAGAAGAATGCCTAAAGTCTTGTGGAGGCTAGGAGAGATGGTCAGAATGATGGTATTTTCCATGTAATCAAATACTTCCCATGTATTTGCCAATAAATATTGGATATTGGGGTGGGGGCAGATGTATCTGAAGAGCAGAAGCCCTGTCAGCAGCCACCAACACCGTGCTGATAGGTTAACACACTTCCTATGTTTGGATTGCATCTGTCTTGTTTTGACAGATAAATACTACAACACTTATTTTGTTGCTTTTAAAGGATGCTAATTCCACATTTATCTTAAAAGAACTGGTGAAAGATTTTAAGGGTAAGGACTTAAATACCTTCTCATTCAAATTACTCATTTTGTCCTCTAACAAAAAAATTATTTTGCAACTTGTTTGTTCTTTGGCTACTCTTATGCCTTTTATTTTAGTAGTTCTACAGCAAATAGAACATGACACAGAAATGTAAAATATATAGAAAAAAGTTTGGGTCCTTCAGTTCCACTTGGTTTAAAATACATTTGTGTTCCTTTCTAAAAGGCATCTGCACTTTGTACTGCCATTTGAAATGGATTATATTGATAAAAAACAGGCCCCAAAATTTTACAAAATAGTTAATTTTTCATCTTGTCTTTCTGATGCTATGTACTTCAATACAGAAATAATTGCACATTTTAGGAAATACTATAATTAAGATAACAACTCATTTCCAGTGTAAACACTGGATGTGCAACCTCTCTGATTTGAACATGCACTTGTTTCCACAGAGCCTTAATATTATCTGCCTTAGTAATATATCACACTACTGCTTCATAAACACGTTTGCTTTTAAATCCAGTGTAATCAGTGCTTTTCCTTTCCATCCTCCTGCACCAACCTTCAGCCTACAGAAAAAGCACCATTTAAAAGAGTAAGTGCCTCACAGATACTGACCCAAAACCACAAGTGCAGGAGGAAACAGTGCAGCAATGCACCTCCTTACACATGAAGTAACTAAGCAACAGTTGCTTTAAAAGGTACATTCCAACTCCTCACATCATATGGAGCAAAGAGAAAAAAAAAAAAAAAGAGAACAGTCTTAGGTATTTAATCATTTTCACTACCAGAAGATTCTGAAATGGGAAGAAGCTTAAACACTCAAAATTTTCCAGGGCTTTTTAAACACCTTGATCAATTCAGTCCTTTATTATATAGTATTAGAATAATCCAGTTCATCACAGTGTAATAATTTCTTCAGGTAGAAAATAGTGCTCTGACTACACAAACAAACCCACTCATTTAAATAATCCCTGTTATCATTTCTTCTAATAATTTGAAGTAACATTTTTACTATTTAAGCTGGTAGCTTCAGGGTTTCTGTTTGGGTTTTTTTTGTTTGTTTTCTCCCGTGTTCCCAGCTGCTAATTACAATAGATTTGTATTCTGCCTTCTGGTTTTGTTAACAAAAGAAAACAGAATTCCACACCCTTACATGAGTTCTTTGCTTTGAACTCTTAAGACATTTGTCAAACAACTCTGCAGTAAATCCTGTGCAAGAACTTTTATGCTTGTATTTAAGATAAATATACACAATCCAAGACACTCAAGTCTCTCATCTTCATATTGTTTTGGTAGTAACACATCAGGTATAGCTTTCAAATTGTTTTTTCAAAAAGTCAAATGAAAAATTAGAGTCACTTTTGAAACAGTATTGTCTACCATGCTGTGACTAAGGAACTTCCTCAGAACTGGTGACTTCTGCTTATATTCTCCACCACTGTGATCACAAAGACCCAAACAACCCTAATTATAGTCACCGCCTACCTCAGTCACTCTCCCCAGAAAAATCCCAAATACTTACACTCATATCAAATGTAGAAGTCTGCATGTGCTACTTCTTCAAAAAAAATCCCCAGAAATTCCTTTTAAGGAAAGCCATACTTTGGCAGTGTTCACTGCTTAAGTGAAAATTCCCTGCTATTCAACCTTAATTAAATATAAT
>JANHGL010012872.1:0-34975 GCA_024611195.1 Ceyx melanurus | reverse complement strand
CCACCAACACCCCCAAGTCCTTTTCTGCAGAGCTGCTTTCCAGCACCTCATCTCCCAGCCTGTATTGATAGTGAGGGATTCAGAACAGCCCCTTGGTGTTAAGGAAGGCAGGACAAGCTGTCCTGCTCTGGGAAGCATGACATACACTCACCACCCTGCACCTAGTACACAGTGTTACCTGAAAAATACAGCTAAAGCTTTTATTATATTATTTTTATAAGAATAAAGGTGTACATTTTTAGTCTACCTAAATTGTGGTAGACTCTGTAGAGAAGACAAGCTGTAGTAAAACTAACATAAAAAAAAAAAAAAAAAAAAAAACCAAAAACACCACAACCAACAAAAACACCCACAAAAGAAATTTAGAGACTTTCATTTTAAACCCCTTAATTACTTCTGAAATTTAATGTTTCTATTCCAGTCATACATTTGTATTTCCACAACTAATCATGTAGCATTAAACAGGAGTTTTCCATAAATACACGTTTTTTATACACTGATATATATGTCTTGCATTCCTGGATATAGTATTTCAGTAAAGAGTAACTTACTGCTTATTGAAGAAATATTGTTGTGTTCCTAATCTCTGGGAGAGTGCCTGACAACACTGATCTACATCTTCAAGCACCTATCAAAACACACAAGAGATAAAAGATCCATATTGTCAGGAAATACCAAGATTGCAAAAAATAATCTTCTTACTTCATTTGCACTGATGGTTGGAACAAGGCACATACAGCATTGGAACATCCAAAGCTGTTAAAGTCAGTCTAACCCACACAGCAGACAGGTAGCAAAGTGTTACAATCAAAGCATTTTATGTCAAGCAATTCTGATTAAGTTCTTCCCATAACATTTATAACTATGCTTAACAAAAGGTAAGGTACTAAATTAGACCTCAAAACTGCTTTGCTTTTTTTTGTTTTTTGCTTTTTTTTTTTTTCCCCAGTCCTACGACAAGGGAGGCTACAATCCCACAAAGTGGGCCTACTAACAACCTCTTTTCAGGACTACAGCCTAAACTAACATCTCCAGGGGTGACCACCTTCCTCACACCCCATCGATTTGCACTTTTATTGCTGCTGAAGGGAAATACCCAACTCCAGTTCATGCTTTAAGTACAGAATGTATTTTTTTTTACATCTGCTTCAAGAAAGCATTACTTTCCAAAGCCTTTAAAAAATAAAACAGGGTAAAGAAATAAGCTTTATTTCTCATACTGACCTGTTGGAGAGTTTTTCCTGCCCATCCAATGGCTTTCATCTTTCTCCTCACCTCCCACTGCTTCTGATAGGACAAAATGTGGTTAAGAGGCCATGGGTAGGGGGAGCCATATCTCGGGTGAGTAATCTTTGTTTACAAACAGAAAGATACTGTGTTATCATAAACAAATTACAGATAACTCCATGCACAAAATGCACTCAAATATTTATATCAGAATTAGAGCTGTAGAAGAAAAAAGGAGCCATGTGAAATGCTGTTTGTGCAGAGTTTATAGTTTGCAGCATAACCATTTAAAATGTTACTTCAGAAACATACAAAACCCTTATCTATTCTGCAGCCAGCTACCTCCAGCAATGACATGTTACCTAAAGTGTATATGCAAGCAAAATTAAAGTGAAAAGATTGTATCAATAGTGGTATAAACCTCAATGTTTCATTTATGAGTAGGGACTTGTGACTGTGAGAGAAGTGTTTTCTCATTAAATTTTCATTAAGATAAATGCTGCAGAACCACTCACCTCCTCTACTGTAACGTCATCACACCATTGGAGATAGAGCTAGGAACAGAAAGAACACTTACTAAAACTTCCTAATATAGAATACAGAAGCAATCATTTTTCAGTAGTGGAATTTTCTGTATTAGGTTAAATTTCCATTTCATTCCTTCTGTTAGACCTCTGAATGTAGTAAACTGGGAGGCAAAAGCCCAGTTACTAGACCTTACTTTGCCAGTGGCAGCACCAAGCCAGGAGCAGAGTCCAGCCCCCACTGCACACAACTCAGCACACACAAGGTTACCAGCTCCCACCCACCTGCCGCTCACCAGCACTTCCTGCACTGTCCCCGCATCACATCAACTGGCTGCCAACACAACCCACAGGGGATGCCAGGTTCCCACTAGGCATCTGAGCACACACACTGAGGAAGGTGACAGCGAAATGCCTGGCCAGCTGTGTGTTGGGGTAGGATCCGAGGAACCACTGGCATTTTCCAGTGGTTTCCAGTTACTTTCTACAGCTTCGTCACACACTTCAGTTAAGGGAATCATACATGTGGATTGTGTCTGCAGGAACATTTCAGCAAGTAACCTACAGGGTACAGAGAATTTATTCTGCCTCCTTTCACCTCAAATGTTAATGATGTAATCTAAGAACAAGCAGTATAGGGAAAAATCCTAAAGCTTTCTGCCTTTAGTAATTTATGTAAGCATGCGGAGTTACTATGGTTTGCTGTACCTCTGCTGTCAAGAGCATATTATTGACTAATTCCATGTAGGCTTTCATCTCAGCTTTTTGGACTTCATCCAACCCATCACTGAGAGAATGGCCCTATTGGGAAAAAAGAAGAAAAAAAAAAAGATACAAATATAAGAGTATTCACCAGTGTCTGACCCAAGGACCTCCAAAGTCCATGAACTTTGGCTCAGATTCTGAACTCTTACATAGTTCTATAACAAATTACATATGCCATTTTTAGGTACAGTAACTTTTAGAATGAAAAAGAAAATGTGGTAACAGCTAATCCACAATAAAAGTAGACGATTATCAGTTACAGATGAACACAGTTTGAGCACCCAGCCTCCCAGTTAGTGGCAAAAAACCACAAGTTTCCATCTGATACAGCTTTATCAGCTGCTCAGTGAAAATACAGCATTTTTTAAACTGTAGGGGAGGATGAGTCTTCAGGATTTAATCCAGTCAGTTCTGGGTTTAAGAGATCCAAGACTCAAGAGACAGGGCACAAAGAAAAACAGTCTCAAGAACTGGCATTGGTATGCAGCTATCCTGCAGAGCATTTACTTCCAGAATTTGAGTGACAAGACACTTTCACCTCAACAAACTCCTACTCCAGGATGTCTTTATTTTAAAGCAGCTCTAGGTTTCTACACTGTTCAAATAAATTAAGCACCATTCCAGACAAGCACACCAAACCAGCCCTATGCTAAGCAGGACAAACTTGTTCTTCACTAATTGATGAGGAGCAATGTACTATTACCTTGGCTTTTACAAACTGGACGATGGGCCCAAGTTCAGATACTACTTGATTTCCCACATGAATAAAGGGTACTTTGCCTGCAAAATGAGAAATATATTTTAGTAAATGCTTTTTTTTTTTAATCCATAAAACATAA
The DNA here is from genome assembly GCA_024611195.1 of Ceyx melanurus. Classification (NCBI taxonomy): domain Eukaryota; kingdom Metazoa; phylum Chordata; class Aves; order Coraciiformes; family Alcedinidae; genus Ceyx; species Ceyx melanurus. The sequence continues at coordinate 31,620 of JANHGL010012872.1, read as the reverse complement.
CTTAAAATTTTCAAAAGCAATTATTTCAGATACCCCTGAACATCAGGCATTTTTTTTCAAATGAGCACATGTAAAGCTCATTTACATACACAGCTCACCCAGTGAATATTTGCAATAACAACCATCTTTCTCCTCCTGAACCTCTTCTACATGCAGTACTTCCATTTGTGTATTTCAGTTTTTGAGTGAGATCTGTTGACTCCAATAACTGATTTTGCTTTGCTGGAAAAACTTCAATGTTTCTCTGAAATACAGCTGGGAAATCCCAGGAAAGCAGACAGAGCCCTTGGCTCATTTCACGAGACAATGTATTCCCACCCTCCCTTCCAACCCACTGGCAGGGAGAAGACTGCTGAAAGGATGACAGGAGATGTGGCACTGTGCCCAGGAAAGCAAACAGGACAAGTGCAAACACACACTCAGCAAGGCAGGGTCTTGACTCTCCCTCCTCCAGTCCTTTAGATTTCCAATGATTGGGTCAGCCAGCTCTTGCTGGCTGCCCCAGCTTTCACTCTAGCTGTGATCTGGCACTTTTTGAGCCACCACAGTCCTGGGGTCAGGAAGAGGTTCTTGGTATAAGATGCACAGCTTCACAATCTGGGGGCCTAGGAGGAGGAAGGAGCATCTTCATTATCATGCAAGCAAAATGGCGTTAAAGCTTAGTAATAGTAAGGTTCAACATTCAGTCTATGATGCTAAGGGTCCAACATGGCTAAAACCACCAGTCCTCCCTCAAGAGGGGACTAGGAGATGACTTTATTGCTGGTGGATCTTGTAGGAGTGGTGAAGGGCTCCCAAGACTGTACACAAAACATCCTCTGCTTGGTAAATTTTCTTACAGCACTGAGACAAAGCTATGAGGCAGGTAGAGAGAGAAGAGGAAGCCCTGTTCAGACACAGCAAGCCATGAAGCACGACTGAAGTTGCTTTATGCCCCTTTTCAACAGGTGAAGGAGAGGGCTACTGCTCTAATCCACCCTAACCAGGTTGCTTGTCCTGCAAATCTTCACCCCAGTGCAAGTGACAAACATCAACCTTGTATCTAAGACTTATTTACATTATTTAAATGATCTGTAAAATACAGATAAATACTGGCTGTTTCTTACTACTGAAGTCATCATCGGGCTCAAAGGCAGTAAATTAGTCTGCCCAGTGCAGTGGGGCACAGCACCCTTTTACCTTCTCACCCTTTGCTGTGGGCAAACTCTGCTCTCAATAGCCCAAAGAGGAAGATCAGTACCCACCTAACTCCAAAGATGTTAGCAATACATTCACTCTTTCCACTGAAACACAAAAAACCTACTGTTCAGCCTGGCTCAAGCAGCACTCAACAACAGCATGTTCAGTCATGGTTTTTATCATGAGATGCACTTCTCACTGGCTCCATCAGCCTAAAGATTAAGTGCACATCACCAACAAAGCCTTCATCTGCAGCCACACACTGCATGTTGCAGAACAAAATGCACGTCACTGTGCTGCAGAACTCAGTGGTTTCAGTCAGACTGCAATTCACACACCAAGACAATCCTTTGGTATCATACTTTTGACCCCCTCAGAATTGGTTTAATCACTACAACAACTATGAGGTAAATAACCTTCCACCAAAAATGAAGAAATGCAGAACTTTGCTGTGTGACAGGGGGTGGTGGGGAGAGAGAAGTGAACAAATGAAAATCTAGTCTGAATTATCATTAAAGAACAAGGAAGAGAAATGGGCAAGTGAATAAAAAAAGTAAGGACTCCAGGAGTAAGGGTGAAAACAATACATGTATTTCTCCCAATGCTTAAAATTGCAGCATTATTTTTTTCCTATTGTGCTCCTTGTTTCAGCAAAAGAATGAAGTGTTCAGACCCAAATTACAGTATCAGATGCCAGCTAGTGTGGACATGAGGTGTGAGCAGCAGAGAAGCGAGAGCATGCAAGTGCCATCAGTCCTACTCCTGCACATGTAAGATACAACTCTATGCAGGCAAGATGCTCTTCCGAACATGGATTCTGCCTCCCGTCAAAGTTACCTTTATTAACTAAGAAACAATTTATATAATTCCATATGTTGTTGATTTTTCACTGCTGAGTAGTTGTTTTGGGGTTTGTTGTTTGTTTGGGTTTTTTTTAATAGTATAATTCCAGCATTTGGACCAAAGTATCTGTAGGAGCAGCAGAAGCCACACGGCTGGCAGACATCCTGACAGGCACTTCCATGTGGCAGTCATCAGCCAGAGCCAGTTCATCAGTAAACAAGCACCTCCTCACTCAACGAAAGTCTGGGACAGAGTGTGAGGATTGCCAAACTTTTGTACCCTACATTCAGCAATTCTCTTGCATTCTTAGATTACTTTCTGAAGCCAGACTATGGACATTTTCAAGCAAAAAATCATCTCCAGCAAAAGGTAAGAGATGCACCTTGAATTTTTTGTGAGTTTGGATTTTTTTTCTAAACAGTGTCATGGGTCAGAGCAAGATTTAAAGTTGCCTATCACCCTTAACAGTGACAAAGCTCACTTCATTATACCTGTGTATTAACATCCTGGCTATCATCTCCCAGACAGGGTAAAAAAAGATAAATCTTTCTCCATGTTGCCTCACCCCAACAATAGGAAAATGTAACAGCATTCACTGGAATATTCCCTGGATGCAGAATACAGCTACTGTGAGAAACATATGTCTTTCTGCTTCAGGACACAACCACTCAGAGGAATCTGAAAGAAGGTTCCCACCAGGCATCTGAACTGTCAGAAGCTTTCTGTGGGTGCTGCTTTCACAGGCACGGCTGCAAGTACCGACGCGCTTACTTTGCACGTGACTCTTTTAATTGTTTGCAGAGGATAAACTGCCCTGGAGAGGAGGGGGAGAAGGCAACCCACACACAGCACTGACCGACTGTTACCAGCAAGAGGAGGCACAGTTGCCATGGTATCACAACGGAGGTATAACACAGTAATCTAAATGAAGGGAACACTTACCAGATGGGGACATGTACTCAGCATTTGCCCTGCAAACCACCTGGATTGGCAGATTGCACATTTGCAAAAAGGCCTGGAAACAAAGAGTGGCATTTCAAAAGAATTAATACACCAGTGACAAACATGTTTTTATCAATACATTGGGCTATGTTTTAGTCAGTTCCTAGTACATGCTTATGAAGCACAGCTCCTTGCACACTGCTTTTAGGAAGAAAGAAGGGTAAAAGAAACTGCGTGGTTTAACTTCCTTAGACAATTTTAGGAAGTTTTAACTTCCTTAGTCTTTGACTAGAATTCTTCTAATAAAGTTTCATGTATTTTTACTCTTTTTTTTCAAGACAAGCAAAGCAGATGTATCTGACAAGACACAATTAGTGCTGTGGCTGTATAAAATTAAATTACATTTTGCCCCTCCTGAAAAATCATAGTACTTCCTTCTTCTGGCCAAAGCTGGCTAACCAAGTTCATGTTGTGTAACATGACAAATACACATAGCACCTTCCCACATTATATTTACAATAGCTGCCAGAAGTTTTAGTCTATTATACTGTCAGAGCACAAGTCTGCTTTGGGAGGAAGTATTTACTGTCTTGAATTTATGTGAATCATGGAAAGCATAAGTGACTGATTTACTGTTTCTTTCTATCTGTAACCTTAGATTCAAAGCACTCTCAGTATGATACCCATTTTTGTCAGCACCTGCCATCACCACAAAATCCTTACCTTGTTTCTGTTGAAATACCAAATTATCAAAAAACCTTGAAATTTTGAGAGAACATGACAAATAAGGAACCTCTTAATCTCCACAGTCTCTCACAACTGAGCTAAATCCTTACATTCACATTGTCTTTGCCATTAGATGAGACACGATTACAGATTCCAAAATTATACCTATTAATCCACATCAGTTTAAGGTGAAAGCCTGCACCAAGGTGGCTACCACCATGAGGAAAAATGCTGCTGTAACACAGCACTTTCTAAAGGAACCTCCTCCTAGCACTTCAGAGTGCAAGATCTGACAGTACACTTCAAATGCTCAGACCCTAATTGTTAACATCAAAGTAACCTAATCCTTAACCTGGATATTGCTCCACTGCACTAAATGAGTCCATAAAGCACAAACTAACACTGACATCAGCCCTGCTCCTAGCTTTGTGGCTTCTGTAGTACCCACACAAACAAAAAAAGCCCAGGCAGTCCTTCTCCTCTCTCCTGCACTCTTCAAGTCCTTTATTCCCAAGCCCTAACTGAATCCAAGGGGAAAAAGCCGAAAGCTTTGTTCCTTTTCCAACTGTGTGGTCCATTACAGCATTTGGCTCTTGCAGGTTTAGATGACCTAACTCAAATCTAAATCCCAATTTAAAACAACAAGCTATGGTCACAAGCTGCTGAACAAGGCAATTATTTCAGCTGACAAGAGCCCACCTCAGGACTGCAGAGGCTCTGCAAAATCCATGGGTTTCTACATCCTTTTATTTCTTCAGCATAACTCTGACTTAAATTACTGCTTGGAAGCCAACTACTATACATATACATGCAGACAGAGGGAGAGACAGATATACAAAGACAGGGTACTACCAGTCATAGTCAACATAAGCCAAAAACTGCAGATCCTGCACTATTTACCAATAAACTGTTTTTTAGAGTGTTTCATCCCAGGTAGAACCTCTACTACTGCTTAAGGGTGCAACTATCACCCAAAGAAAATACAAGGCACTGGACACATTCGACACCATCCCACTTTCCAAGTCTGCGTGCCCATCAAAGTCCACCAAAAATTGAGGGTCTTGTTGTCTAACCATCCAAAACTCTGTGCAAACAGTAAAAAACCACAAATTACTTAAATAGGAATTTAAGGCACTGGTCTTCTCAGTTCCTAGATCTCTTCCTCTGCTGGCTTTGCACGATCTAGCAATGTCCAGACTGTTCCAGCTACTGGCATATGCATCTTGTCTTCTGCCCAAGCTGGGGCTTTATATGCAATTACTTTGGATAGTTGAGGCAGAAGAATGCAGAGTCTTTGGTTTAGATTAAATACCTGCTCCTATGCCACTGCTGAACACAACCCACCAAAAACATACACTCTAAGCAAACATCATCTCAACTGTACTGTGCTGGAGTGGAATTGCTGGCATCTAACAACAGTTCCAAATAATGTTGTCTTCGGGTGGAAGAAGTGGAGTGAAATTCTACACTACTGGACCCTTAGCTGTTAAATTTCATCTCAAAAATATCACAGAATCATAGAATCATTTTGGTTGGAAGAGACCTTCAAAATCAAGTCCAACTCTTAGCAAATCACTGCCAAGTCACCACTAAACCAGATCCCTAAGCACCCCAGCTTTGTCTTCTAAATACCTCCAGGATGGTGTCTCCACCACTTCCCTGCAGCGTGTTCCAGTGCTTTACAACCCTTTCATTGACAACATTTTACTCTAGGATCCAGTGTAAACCTCCCTTGGTGGAACTTGAGGCCATTTCCTCTTGTTGTTTGTTACTTGGAAGAACAGACTGACCTTCACCTCACTACAACCTCCTTTCATGCAGTTGTTGAGAGCAAGAAGGTCTCACCTAAGCCTCCTTTTCTCCAGGCTAAACAACCCTAATTCCCTCAGATGCTCCTCACAAGACTTGTTCTCTAGACCCTTCACCAACTTCATTGCCCTTCTTTAGACATACTCCAGCACCTCAGTGTCCTTCTGAACTGTCCAAAACTGAACAGTATTCAAGGTACAGCCTCACCAATGTTAAGTACAGGGGCATGATCACTTCCCTGCTCCTGCTGGCCACGCTATTTCTAATATAGGCCAGGATGCTGCTGGCCGCCCTGACTACGCAGGCCGGCTCGTTTTGAGCTGGCTGTCAACCAGAACGTTAAGTTTCATTTGGTCTAGGCTTACCAAATTTCTTTCACAGTGAGGTGCTAAATTAACTCTGCAGTTCACCATTAGTCCAGAGAGAACTTTGTAACTGCCATGTACTATTCTCACTGCAAGTTCAGAAGAAAAAGATTCTGAGCTGCACTGAAGTTAGGGCAACACAACTGAAAGGCTTGTAAATGCAAAGACACACTTAAGCAAAAGGTGAATCGGGGAAGTATTCTTTTTCATATCAGCATGTCAAAAATGAGACATGCTGGCACAGAACCAAAGTTGGTTACAACAGTTGCTTCAACAAATTATTGCCTACTGTACATCATATTGAACTTTAGCTCCTACAGAATACAAGGCTCCTACTAAAGACACAGTTTGTGACTACGAAAAACAGTCTTCAGCATAGAGGCAAAACTATAAATAAAATCTTTTCAGTGCAGAGTTCAGCCAAGTTTCCAGCAAAAATCTGCATCTGACCTTTCGCTCTCCTTTTCCTCAATAACCATCTACAGACAAAGGAATAGCGACCTTTATTACATTTGGCAGGCAATTCTACCTCAGCCTCTGGCCTGCTGCAAAGAGGACTGACAATCCACTGCCATTCTGTCATGTCAGAAACACAAACACACTAGGTTCAGTTGCCTTTTTGGCACTTCGTTAAGAAAAGAGAAGAGAGGATGTTGAACAAGAATTGAGATCTAATATGGGAGCTAATATTAACAAAATGAAAATGTTGGCAACTCTGCATAATAAAGTGCAGATTGCAGCAAGGTTAGAAATATCGTTATAAAAAAAAATAATTTTTTTTTAGAAGACCCAGAAGTGAGTACCAAACAAAAGCCTGAAAAAACCTTCTTGAAATAGTCATCTTCAGTTCTGATACACATTGCATAGATGGGAGGACGAGGACTAAGCTGGAGAAACCAAACAGTGATTCAGGATTAAAAGTGGCCAAATCCACCTGGTTCTGCATCCACCCCAGCAGTCCTGCTGCAAGGTTCAGAAACACTGACCGTTGGGGTTGCCTCTCCAAGCAGCCTTACAAGGCCTGTTCCAGTATCCACATGCCAACACCTATTCCACTTCAGTCCTGGTCTGTATTTACAATTGGCTTTAAGATAAGTGGGATACAGTAAGGAAAAACAAAACCGAGAGAAAACAGAACAGTGAAAGAGTTGAAGGCAAAATCCTTTAACACCATAAAATAAGCCTAAAAAAAAAAAAAAAAACAAACCAACCAACCGACACACATTAAAAAATGCTATTACACCTTTCAAAAGATAGAAACTCAACAAATTAAAAGAGCAGGATGTTGAGCTGTCATTTGTATCCAGAGCATGACGTATTCAGTACGAAGGGCTGCTTAAATATTGTTCTGGAGGAAAAGGCAGGACAGCTCCACAATATGAGAGAACTTTAATCCTTATTGTATCTACACTGCTGAACTAATACCTAGAGATGCAGGCCAGTATCTTTTTCTTGGTTCATCTTAACTAATGGTCCACAGGACAGCCTTCAAGCTGAATAAAAAAATACATGTCAAATGATAAAAGGAGACAATACTATGCCAAACTATGAGAGCTCAGTCTAAGAAATTTAGAAGCTTTACAATTTGCATTGCTTATGAGAGTACTTACTTTCTTTCATTGATGTAACTGACAGACTTTGGATATTATTAGCATTAACAACATAGGTGGTTTTGACTTCTCCAGCACAATGAATCAATTTCGTATTTATGGAAATCATGGTTTCTTTTAGAAAAAAAAAATATATGGACAAGGATGATGACCAATGCATTCTTATAAATACCCACTGCCAGAAAACTTAGGGGTTTTTTTCTAGTGCCTTCAAGTAGATAAATTAGATTTTAAACAATAACTGATGTTAGACAGTTATTACCAAAATAGTTGAAACTGACACAGATCAAAGAAATTCTGCTGAGAGAATATAGGACAAAACAGCAATTTTTCCGAATCTTTATCTCATTTAATGCTTTAGTCCAGTGATCAAGGGAGGACTTGTTCCCTTTTTGAGCACTCATGTAGAACGTCAAGAACCAGCACATTTGGTGTGCAGATGGTATGAGACTGTCATGGCTTCCAAGTCTGATAAAAGATGCACTGGAACACTGATCATTCCAGCTGAGAGCATCTCATTTGCCTTCGGGTACCTCATATATAATTTAAGCAGGCAAGTAAACTCTTACATTTCTTGTGAGAGAAACCATCTGCAAATCAGAGTGAACTCAATTCTTCTGACTGATTTCAAGTGAAGGGCAAGAGATCGAAGGCTGAAACCACCCCAGTGCAGCTTTTCTGAGATTTATGAAGATATCAACACCCCTTCAAAGACATGGCATCAAAAGCTGAGCAGTCTGAAAGATCAAGGGCCTAGGTTTATTCTAGTACATCTGAGCTTACTGTTAACATCATAAATTTGGCTGATCAAGTTAAGGACTAAAAGGAGCCACCTGAATTCCAAGCGACACATAAGCTGGTTAATTAATCAATCCCTCGTGAAAATTCCCCTAACAGTGGGTAAGCAAGACAGTAAGAGTGAAACTATAAACAAGACACTTAACTGAGCACAACCTGTCATACCTTGCAAAGATGCTTGTAATTCCAAAGAACAGCATTCATTTTTTCTGTTCTTTTCTCTTCTGAAAAAAAAAAACAAACTGTGCTAGCACAGAGAGAACAGGGTGACTGTCATAGGCCACAACCTGGATCTCCTCCAGCACAAATACTACAGCAGCTGCAGTTCTTCAGAATGGGGAAGGGGGAAATAATAGCTCTCATGTCTGTAGTAAAACTGATACACATTACTTCACCTGAAGTTCTCCAGTCCAAAGTAATTGTAAAGATGTTCACTGCAAACGTTTATTGATAGTTTGAAAACAACTCTTCCAAACAAACTCTAAGCAGGGGAAGAAGAAACAAATTCTTGCTCAAAAGGATAAAACTGGGTGGGGTTTATGCTTAACACAAATCCAAAAAAAATGAATCAATTCATAAAGAGGAGGATTTAACATTCTTATTTCCCCTTGCCCATGTTACAGTAGATCAACAGATGACTGCCCAATATACTTTACACAAACAAAGGAAAGTTCATTCCAGCATAAATACACAGAATTCACTAAAACTAAAGGACATCAAACCAAGATGCTCAGGCTTTCAAAAGGAATGAGTAATTTCATGGCTCATACTAGTTAATGCAGCATAAAACAAGGGTAATGAAATCTTAGATTGGGAAGAACTGTGTTTATTCCTCTGGCATCAGCAGGAGTGCTTCCTTTATGGTCCACTGATTATTTGCATTTCTGTAATTTTATAAAGGGGGGGCCTGATTTCTTGAGCAGTGTCTGCATTCACCAACAACTGCAGCAGATGCCTAGAAAATCGTCCCATTCTGTAACTTTTGCTCAATATAATCTCTGCTACAAACACTTCTAAGTTATTTCTGGAATGAAGCATGTCTTTTCTTTGGATGAGGTTAATATGAAAAGCAGATAAAGGCATTAAAAAAATAAAGATTTGGCTTAATAGAGTCTATCAGGTTCTCTCCAACGAATGCTCCCTGCCTCTCTCCCCTGCAGGCTGTCTCCTCTCTCACATTCATCCAGTCTCTCTACCTGTAGTATCACCTCCTCTTCCAGCACCTCAGAAGGGAGAAAAGTGAACAGGTATTTAGCAGTGCTACTTCTTCCAGTCTGAAAGCACCAAGTCGACAAAGTTGCTATTGCCTCTGTGCACCTTGTTTTTAATGGCAGACCCTGCTGCAGACAGGGAGGCGAAGAGTTGCTGCAAATCCATGAGGAGAATCAGAGAAGGGAGAATTAAAAAGGTGCAGGCAGAGGAATTAATGTCTGCTTTTCCCTGCCCTCCCAATATTTACTGTCATTGACTAGGGAAGAAAAAGTGTGGGAACAAGTTGAAGAAAAAGCTTGGAGAAGCCTCTCAGTAGCTTTCCTGCCCCACTGCACATTGACCCACACAGGAGTATAGTTGGCAGCACACTGTCTTCTCCTCTCACAGACAGCATGAGCCACTTTGTTTTCAAAGTCCACACAGAACAAGCCGGTTCATATATTTGCTCTGAGAGAACAAACTATCAGCAGCTATGTGAAAAGGGCTGATAGGAAGCTTTGAGGTGGCTCTTGTTACAAAATTAATCTACAATCTTATGCCTATCATTCATTTCAATCATGGCAGGTGACACCTCCTGCCAGAATTATGGAGTACATTTACAATAGCAGCCTTGCTTAAAGGACACAGTCGACTTAAGGCTCATTTTGTTTTCTTACAGCCTGCCCAATTTCAAATTAAAAGTGTATGTAGTACATTAGATTTCAATTATCTAAAAATAATTAAAAAAAAAAAAAAAAAAGTAAGAACAATCACTTTTGTTCTGGTTTAGCACAGTTCAAAATCCCAGACCCAGACACGGGGCAAGTCACCCCACCCTCCCCTTCCTCCTCACACGACTGACATTCTCATCTCTGCTGCTGCCACCGCCCTCAAAACAATGCAAGAAAAGGATGCCATAGTGACTTCCTATGATGACAAGGATGGAAAATTACTGCACATGAAATAGTGTGGGAAGGAATAATAGAAGGGAGGGAGGAGTCTGTACTTATTCCTACAGTTATTTGTTTTAGGTGCCATTTTTACTCTTGCTCTTCCTTCATCTTTGCCCTCCCCAACTAAGGAAGGGCTCTTTGGGCACCATCAGCTGGAAACAACACACATCAGGCAGCGAATCACTATGTCAGAGCACTGTCACAATGCTCTCCTCTTCCCCTCCCATCCCCTCTCAGAATAATACATACAAGCAAACACGTACACTCATTAAAAATGAATTACAACTTGATGTAAATCATATCCAGATTGACATGTCTATGATCAGAGACAAGAATAAAATGACTTACGCCAAGACTCAAATAGTTCACAACTTATATCCCCACATGAGGAACACTATTTTCAGATGGCACATCCAGGCTTCATTTGAAGAAGATACATTCATGATTAGTTTTTAATAAAGAATGAGCCATTCCAAGCCATCTTTCAGCAGCACTTCTAGAAGCACTCACACTTCACTTTTTGTGAAGAAAGAGTGAAAGGCATTTTCTGTTTTCATTTTTACATTATTTCATGAGCATACAAAGGACAACATGTGATGACAACTAAAGAGTTATTCTCCACTTTATTGTAGGAACACATTTTTAAATTAAAAACCATGAACAAATCTACAGAATAATTCAGTTTTCATATCAAACAGCTGCAGACCCTGTAACTGAAATAGTATGTCTAAGGTTATAAATGAAAATTGTTCAGTATCATTCTCTGAGTGACAGATTAAAGTCCTAATCCAGTTATGGTAATGGCCACATTTGTAGTTTAACATAAATTAAGAGCTTAATTATATTTGTGACTATTTTAAACAAAATTACAAATTCCTTTGTACCTGTGAAGGTAATTTATAGCAAAGCCACGTCCATTCGCCAAAACAATCTATTTTACACTGCAGCTCAACTCTGTTCTAATGGTATAATGTAATTCTTGTTGTAGAATGCAGAAAGAGTACTTTCACTGGTAGCACAGAGGTTTTGAAGATAAATGAAGATGCTATTCATTCAGGGGTAATTTCATCTTAGAACTATATGAAAGATGTTTCACTCAGAAACAGTACCTGAATGGCTTGGGATTTAAGCATGTTTGTAGCTGCAACGCAGTGCTGCTGGATTGATTGTGTTGATACTGCCTCTCTCACCACAAAGAATTCCAGCTTTTATTCTCTTCTAAAAAAAGAGATTGCCAGATTTCCATTTCAGCACTAAGCCTTTGTTCAAGCCTCAGCAACAAGTTTCAAATTCCTGCTATTTTATCTAGAGAAAAACCAAACCACAATTCACATACACACACACAAAAAATTACAAATCTGTCGAGGGCAATTAATCATGCATGATTTACACATTTATGTGATTACTTGTTGAAGTAAATAAGCAGTTGGTCTGTGTAACACAATTTTAAATTGCCCAAACATCCTTCTGTCATTCAGGACTAAGAACAGACAATTCTAAATGCACTTTCCTGGAATATATTAAGACCATTTACAAGGACATCAATTGCAGAAGCCATTAATACATTAACTAAACATAATTAGCTGCAGGCTCTATAACCTCAGGATAGCTGTGAGAATTTCCACAATCCTGAGCATTTTAGACAGCCTTTTAAGCAAGATTGAGGCTACCTGCAAAAGGTTTTTCAGGAGAACCTGTAATAACAGAGGCAATCTCAACATCCACATTCCTCCCCCCAACAAGTCGGAACAATGGCACAGTGCAGCTGTAGTAACCCCTTCCTCCTCCTCAGCCACACGACTTCCACCCAGGAACTGAACAAAAAGGCTTTACCTCCACCAGGTAGCAACAGGGAAAAGGGGCCTGGACAGGCTCTCTCCTTCAGACTGAAATACATTCTCCTGTGGTAACTCAGTTTTAATCCATTTCATTTTTCCCTCCTTGAAGCTGTGGAGTTGTTTTGTTATTGCAATACAGTTGTGTACTCATTTCTGGAGTTTGGCAGCTTTTGTTACAATGGTAAGACTGATAAGCAGGAATGCTGTATAATTGAAGCTATACAATAAATATGTGGAGAATGGTCTTAATTTCATACACCAGAAGGTGTATGTCTTTTCATTAACTTTAGTGTAAAGAGGACTGAACATCTCACAAGCAGAACAGAATATTCACTCTATGTACAACGTTCTCTTTCCTGTAGCCGGACAATCATTACTGATTAATATTTTCCATTTATTTTAATTCATTTGCAGAGAAAATAAAAAATTCAATATGAAGATTTTGTAGCCCAAGATCAAACTACTTTCATTTTCAACAGGACTGTGTACTACACTATTTCAAGTTAACAAACAAGGAGCACAAACACCAAGATGTGCTATAGATAATGCACTGGCTTATTTGACATTATGTTGCATTTTCAGCAAAAACAAAGAATTTTCCCAGTACAAAATGAGGGAATTGTTAATTTAGTCTTCTCCAAACACAGCAATGGTCATCAGAGGAATTAAAAAACAAACAATGCCCAAAACCCCTATCAGAACCAACAGAGAGGTCCACAAGACGAAGGGGGTTTCTTTGTTGTTGGTTTGCTTGTTTTTCAGTTATTGAAGGCACCACCACACTTATTTAGCAATTCCCAGAAGACACTGCCCTCCTCTCTCTTATCTGACATGTAGCTACAGTGAAGGGTAAAGATCCCATTGCGCAATGAGAAGTCTTAAATCCAATCATTATTAAAATAGCAAGACTCAAACAACTTCTCATGTTCAATCTGCAGCCCTCACTACTCGACAAACCAAATAAAATGCCTGCAACAGTCTGTTTGTACACCTACACTGAGAGCAACTTGCTCTGCTGTGTGCTTGATCTGTTGACAAGAGGTAGATGAAATGTCATCCGCATTGCAGTGTTATCAATTTTAAACCAGTCAATTTTTACTCTAATTAGCTACTACGGCATTGGATTTTATTCTTTATCTTATATGTAGCTGCATATATGTCCTCTGAGAGCTATCATAGAGCAGCATTATGAAGAGGTGCTGCAAGAAAATTTCAAGAAAGATACAAAAGATCAGTTGCAGCACATCTAAGGGTCTTGTTGCAAAACACATTCCTTGAAGATTTGATGGCAGATGACTCCACATGTTCTTTTGAACAGAGTGACTGAAAATTTTCATGCATTTTTACTACATGAAAGTTCAAGAAGCTATAAGCAAGCTACCTATCTGCTCTAGTGATATTCGTGTGCCCCAGATGAGTAACAAGGGATAAGAAATGGCAAAAGTGGGGAGAAAGGCCCAGGTACCAGCTTTTATTTCTCCTCCTACCCTCCATTCCCATTTATTCCTCAGGAAAAGACCACCACCACCGCTACCTCCCAATGTCTAGCCTCCCTCCCCCCCCAAAAAAAAAAAAACAAAAAAAAAGCAAACCCAAAACCCAACAAAAGATATTCATTAAAAATATGAACAGGCAGTCATCAGAAAAAAAGTAAATCCTAAAAAGAGGAACTCCTCAATTTCCTTATGGAAAGCACACCACTGCATTTAATGCTTTCTGATCACTAAGCTAATAATACATAACTACACATCCTATTACCATTTCAAAATGAATCAAAGACATCAAGGATCGATATTTTTTCACAGTCACAACCATGTAACACAGATTCTTCAAAACAGATACAGTTCCCCAATACAAAATTGTTTTATAAAGTTTAAGATCAGATATCTACCAGAGCCATATTTATAGTCATGGCTACTATCAGCTGTCCAGCTAGAGAATATTGAAGAAAAACAAGCATTTCTAATATATTATAGTTAATTTATCATCTAAGTGACATGTGTAGGATAAAAATGGACTGGAAACAATAAAGCAAAATGATGCATTATAAAAGGAAATTTTGGGGTTACATTGGGTTGGTCTGTTTGGGTTTTTTTTTAAATATGAGCCACATCAATTGATTGACAGGAAGAAAATTCATGAGGACCACAAAAAAGTACAGTTGCCGGAGGGAGCAACAAGAACAGGTATTTGCATGGCTGTGAGGCAGACATAAAAAACACTGCCCAAGCAAGTAAACACTACCCCATTTATCTGGTGCATCAAAGATGACTCCTCTTTCCAGCAAAGGATAAAGGAATCTTCTTGCTATGATCAATTTACTCTTAGAGGTATTTCCTAGATTGTCATACTAGAAGGAAGAAAAGAGAACCTGGAAGTAGTCACCATGATCAAATGATTCTAACCTTTTTACTGGTCATGTCAGTTACAGTCTAAAAGTGTCCCACTTCAACTGAATGAGATGTGACCTTTTTGGATACCCCTCAGAGACTGTGCTTGCTCTAGTTGCTCTGAGCTGGACTACACACAAAAACCAAGAAGCAGAGGACCAGTGCAAGTCTCTACTACATGAAGCAGCAGCAAAGTCACTTTGAAGAAAAGATGCCTTACAGACCTTCTGCTCACCACCACTTCTGCCATACAGGCCCTCTCTGAGAAAACATCCCCATGAGATTTGGGGTTACTGAACCTAACATGGAGTTTACACAGACTTCACACCCACAGAGGTGCTTTGAAGTCAATTAGAGATGCAAGTTTGTCAATTATATGGACTACTTCTAAAAACCACATTGGATATCAACTCTGTATACATGATGAAATTGAGAAAAATCTATCAGAGACATATAGAGATTTGATGCCCACTGCATAAAGGGCAAATATGCCCTTGAGTTTGGAGCAGTATTAGCTTTAAGAATTAAATAACTAGCAAGCAACATGCAAGATGTTACAAGAAAAACTAGCACACCAAATGACAAAAGAGAACCATGCACAGTTCCCAGCGCACGTAGATAGGCAGATAGGCAGATACTGTACAAACATAAGCCAATGTAAATATGAGTACAAGCAGCAGCACTCTATATAGGACTCTCAAAATCCTCATGTCCTTTATGCTCTGGCACTTCAATGACAATGTAAAGCACATCAGATGCAGGAAATAAGCCAATGATTTTTACTTAAATAATTCTTAAGTTATCCATTTAGCTAAATACAATTACTTTAGCTAATAAATTGAAAAAAAATATAGTTAAATTAAAATTAACATCTTTAGTTTATAAAAGATGACATTTTACCTGAACAGCAAGGGAAGATGCATTATCAGAAAGCAAAATTTGTTCCTCTGTTGAAAGAAAAACAAAAATCAAAAATCACAGTTACAAAAAACAGTGCCCATTTAGTTACTGACCTGTAACTATAAGCCATTCTGCATTGCATTTCTTATTCATAAAGCAAGAAGCACATATATATAACTATTATGCAGCTGGACTAGAAAACCTGCGATATGAATATTAAAAAAAAAGGAAAGAGGAAAAAAGTACCAGGAAAATTTCTCGTGCAAATGCAATTGCATTTATCATACGTTATTACCAATGTACAATAAAAAATGCTCACAACTAAAACCTAAATGCTTGTTTTATGCCAATTACTCCTCTTCTAATCAAAGTTAAATAAAACCACATCTTCATAACTCCTCTGGCTAAAAAGTAAAAGCACTCAAACCTATAAAAGCGGCTTGCAGTTAATATTGCACACTGTGTCTGGGTCTGTCACACAAAAGAAAGATGACAAGTTCACTGCAATAAAAATTCCATGCTTAGAAGACTAGGGCTGCTACCTATTAGTCTTCATTACTTTGCAGTCTTCTGACAACTGTAGCAGGCTGCTGAGCCCCAAATGGGGGCCATAATGTGATCTGATGATATATGAAGAGCTGCTAAAGGGAGCCTGAACCATCCTAGCCTATACATTTTAACAGTTCCTTTTTACTGAGAGCCCACTTTACCACAAGACTTCAAAAATCTGCTGCCTCAGCTATTGGTGCGGTAAATCTGCCAACTGTGCCTGCAACCACATAATTTTACACTGCCTACAGCAGCCAATATAATGAGTCAATAATAAACCAAGGACCTTATAAGCCATGAATAGCTGGTTTATATTGGCAGATGCAAGTGTAGCTAAAACCTCTGACCAGACAAACACCACAAAGGACTTTTTTAACAGTTTCTAATGCTTCTTTGCAATCAATTATCTTAGTGCACATTTAATGTGCTTTCTAAAAATAGAGTAATTATTAATAGCAAAAACCAATGTACCCACCCTTCAGTTGCTGATACAACGCAGCATTTTCAGGCCAAGGCTCTGCGGCTGTGGAAAGAAGAGGAATTAATTAAGCAAGCCAAAAAACACCAAGCTTGCAGATGCTAACTGAACACAAACGTTACCTAGAGCAGGAACTCAAAATGCAAAGATACCAATGCGCGATTTAACCTGCACCAAAAACTTTCTTCTGTCACTTTATTCTGCTCACAGAGAGACAACACAGAGCAAAGACCCAAGTCCAAAAATGTAATGTTGCAATAAAAAGCTAAAATTCAAGCTACGTTACAGAATATAATGCCTTGTAATATTCAGGCAGCTAAAGCAGGTCTTTTCCATTCACCATAAAGACATGCTTGTGCACATTCCCATCACACTTCTGCCACTCTCAAGAGCAACTATTAAGGCACTGAACAAATAATTACGAAAAGAACAGAATAAGACACAGAGGAGAGAGACACAAGCCTCCAAACTAAGTGTGAGGAATGCTTTGGGGAAAAGACAAAGTTCTCTGCCTTCTAAACGTTGTGTCCTCACTGGTCCTATATAATAGCCACAAAGCCAGGTGCTCAGACACAGCAGAAACCCACCCATCAGGATGACTGGGACAACCTATTCCTTTAAATTATATGCTGGTCAACCTTAAAATTTATATTAATATGCATTTAAAAAAATCTGCATCAGTTGTCTAAAACAGTTGAACTGTTGGATTTTTTTTAAAAAGGCAAGGAAAAAAAATCATAATCACATCTTCCAGATGAGAACCACTGCACTGAATAACACACCACCTGAATTTATGGGAAAGCAAAAATAGTAAGTACTAATTTATTGTGAGTGGTAGCAGGTCATCACATTGTTTTGTCTGCATTAATTTCCTTGTTAATGTCTGATTAAAAAATCTATTTTTAAATACCAATTCCATCCTTGCGTTCTACACAACTTAGCTATTTGTAAACAAAATTTATGCTCTCATCACATAAATTATTTTTTTGTAAAGCAGTACTATCTATAAATAACTACATGTGGTTCAAAAAGAAAGATGACACTGGCATCAGTAAGGGCATTCTTTGTGTTTTTGTCTTCAGAACTCAAAAAAAGATGAACAATTTTCTAACTATCATCCTTTATGGATACTCATGAAGTATTAACTTCTATGGAAGTCACACAGAATGGTAAACCTTGTCACACTGTACATAGTTTTATAAAGATTACTGCCTCTAACATTAAGGAATAGAGCATATCAAAGCTATACTAGTATGGGCATGAGAAAGAAACTAATCATATTTAAATGTCATGAAAAAATGTTTTCTGTTTTATTGTAGCTGTTATTGGGTTTACACTCCTGCATTACAGTTTTGCCCTGGAGTAAAAATGTTTGAGGTGAAAGTACATTTACTTTTTCTTTTTTTTTTTATCATTTAAAGGTATTAAGATCAAGTTTGCTGTACTACAGCCTTAACTGTTTAAAACAACTTATCTAACATATATTTCTTCAGGTCCACTGAAGCCTTGCAAAAGCAAATTTAATGGGGAAATCATGAATGTAACTTCTATAATTTAGCAAACTTTCAGTGCTGAATTCTGAAATACTTACAGTAGTAACTAAGTCACAAAGGTACACTGATCTCATAAATACTCCAGCCAACCACTGAGAATATCCTTGTTATGTACCCAAAACAATACCAAGAACTTCAATCTGCATGGACCCATTGCTATCAAAAATTTTTGCTTGACCCTCTTCTGGCTGAACTGTCAGTTTTATGTCTAATTCTTGGATTTCCACTTCAAACTGGAAGTGGCCTGATTTTACACAGGCACATGGTTGAAATATTTCACACCCACAGAAATCAAGTGAAATTGTCATTTTCCAATAAAATAGCTAGGTATATTGCAAGAAATTAAAACACTAATTCCAGTCTGATCTTGGCATGAAGTTATATGAAGCCGGAGGAGAGGGGGACTGTAACAGCTTCTTGGCACACAGAATCCAAATCTACATTGCTGCTAAGGCATAACACATCTGTGCTATAAACTAAAACACGAGTATTTTTTATAACTTGTTCACCCTTATCAGCTTAAATTTTCCTTTTACATTTGACTGATCACATACATATTTTTATGAACCATATCTGCTGATCCTATTATCATTAGTCACAATATGAAGTCTTTATCCCACAGCCTTAGTACACAAGGGCACTCACCCAACTTGAGGAAAGGACAAGGGTAGTTTAAAATCTTTGCATTCGCTCAGTCGTGGTTCATTTGTGTACTAATATATGTCTATTGACAAGTAAATGAAACAGGGACAAACAGTGACAAGAAAATCTCAGCCTTCATTATAATACATCTTAAAATATAGCCGTTTTAAGAAGATTAATTAATAATATGCCCAGCACTTTGGCACCTGATGAACTCCACAGGGAGGTCACAATTCTGACCGTATTTGGACAAGGTGGACACACTGACAAGCTCTGAACCAAGGCCTTTAGTCCTTTGTACACAGATCAGATAAAAGATAATTGATTTTGCTATCCCTATATAGACTGGATTTTAAAACAATCAACTTCACATTATGATTCAATTACTATTACTCATATTGTAGAACAAATATTTTGCATCGTGCATTCAGAACTGTACACAGCAGATCATGTTCAGCAATACCAGAGGTACATATACAAAGTTTGTAGAATCCTCTGGAATCAAATCATTAAATACCCACTCACTATCTGTCCCATATCTTCCAATTTCTACTCACTCTCTTCAAAGATGTTTAGAGCATAACTTTTTTTTTTTTTTTTTTATGGTGAAGTTTAAATACACACTGCTACGTAAGAGATCTGCATTCATAAGGTGCAAGCTAAATTCAAGTATCAGCTCCCAAGCCACCTTCACTAAGTTATAAGGTGAAAACATAGAGCTAAGGGAGAAGAGAAGCCCTTTGAGGGAAGAGAGAAGGAGGAATCACTGCAGGGATGTCATATGCCTCCACAAGAGGAAAGTGTGTAACATCTTTAATGGACAGCAATGACTCTTGCCTTATGAATGTAGGTGAAGACATAATTTGTAGAATAATAGGCACTAATATTACATGGTTCTTCAGTTCTGTCATATTTCCAATCCATCAAGTTGATTAATGCTATAATAACTGCTCACAAACTTATCACTTGTGCACTAATGAAGTCAAATCCAGTTTATCCTTTGGCAACTATAATCTTCTGGTCTGTAGATGTTCATTTCCCTGCTAACCATCACTACTGTAGTGCTAGGTATATAAAGAGAAAATTAACAAATGTGATGTCAATTCAGTTTCAGAAGCTTTCAAGACAGAATTGTATTTATGTGTTAGATCCTACGCAACAGACATTTTTATCATTAGCTCCTCACAGGATTAAATAACTGCCTCGAAGTATGCCCTGCAGGAATAGCTTCTCTGCATATCTTAAGAATAAGGATGTATTTGGTTCTTCCTTCTGCCTCCATAATCAGAGGAATTACTATTGTGTAGTTTCTAATGGGTCTGCCTTTCAGGCTTCCAGTTTTTACTAAAAGTTGTTTTCCCACCCTACTGAAACTTTTCCCATAATTAACAAATTCAAATATTGAGTCTTTCATGTGGATTGCCTGCTGTTTGATCAGGACAAGCAAACCTCATTCTGCTGTCTTTCTCTGTTGCTCCTCTACCACACTGCTTGCTTTAACACCAGTTATGGGAAAGAACCATCTGCAGGATCAGTCCTCTCTGTTAAATTTGTCTGAAGTGAGTTTGAGTTCAAAAGTTACTGTGAAGTAAGAATTAAAGGGAAATAAACTCAGACAGCATCACTGCATAAGCCTTGTTATCCTAGAAGCTGAGAATTTGGCAGATGCAGCATCACAACAGGAGAAGTCAAAAAAGCAAGTAGACCACCTACATAAAATTTGGTTTTCCAGATGACTAAAAATGCATTAAAATTTCACTAGGCTCAATGTGTTTGTTAGTCAAAGTGCTTTACTTATTAAAAGTTTAACATAGAAAATGCAGATTTCAAAGTGTTAACAGGTTTCCTAGGTGTCAAATTAAACTTTTAGAAGAAAGTTCTGTGAACTGCTGCATTGCATGTTTCTGTGAAGTTTTAATTACTCAGGATTGTAACTATTAAAACAGACTCCTAGACTCCTCACCTGTCATGTCAGAGAATACCTTATAAAATACATCATTTCTGCTCTGACAAAAAAAACTTCCAAAACACAGAATGAGTCATGACATTCACATAAATTCTTTGCCACTAAGAATGTATTGCATTAGGTGCATTTTTCAGATTTTGTGGTGAAATATTTTACTTGAGCAAACTTAAGACCAGAGACAAACATTGAAATAGCATTTCAATTTCATTGTTTCCAGATATTTGAATAAGACCTTATCCCAGATACTTTTGGGACAGAGAGATAGAAGAATATACATATACTGTAAGCAGAGATAAGAGCACTGGACCCCACTATCAGCAGCTCACCTAAGGCCTACACACATCTCAGTTCCAACTAATGTCCCCAAAACAGAACATACTCTACTTGCACCAAGACGAATTTTATTTCAAAGAATATAAAGGCTGCAATAACAGTCCCCCAGTGAGGTCCATGCAGGAGGAAGCACTGCTCTACAGCTCCTCAGCCTCACCAATTCCTCATCCAGGCCATTCAGTCTCTCTTTATGAGCTTGGTTTCAACTCCTACACTCTGACTCACGGGAAACTACTCATCCTGTATCAGTGATGCCTGGATGGATGGGGGAAATAGGCATTTTCATCCACCTCCCCCAAGCAGTTTCACAATTATGAAAGAGATGTAATGAAATACATGCTTTACAGTTATGCCTTTAATCCTGTTACTTCAAATACAACTCTGACTCCAAAAATGAGAAGATACAAAATACTTTGCATGTTAAATTGTGGAATATGCTAAACAACAATTTAGCCATTTCAATGGTCTAATATGAGTAGCCAGTTTCAAGCAGTAGGGTATGCATATCCAGTGTGGTTTGCCCTGCCACTCAGCACTCTTCTTGTCAAGCTGCAGCATTTGAACATCAGCCACAGACAAATGCCAGCGACCTCTGAATGCAGGCATCAAGATGTTCTCTCCTGCACAAGAAATTAAGTTGCCAACAGGTTACAAGTTTTTGTAGGAAAACACTCAACTTGAAAGTAGGTTGTTTCCAGCTCTTAGCAATACTACAGAATTTCAGTGGGGTGAGAACATTTTTGGAAGACAACACAGATAGAAATTGTTTCCTGTTACAAAGCTAGCCTATGCCTAGTAAGAATCATGGGTAAACAACAACAAATGTTACTATCCTGTTGATTGTTTTTCAAATAGTGAAACCATGCAGTGAGAATTAAATTGAAAGTCTCTGCCCAAAATCTCCTATAAACTAAAATTTTCTGAATTCTCAGTATGCCAGCAATTTATCCTTTGGTATCTTCTGTCTGCTTCTGTCAATAAAGTACTCTGATGACTAATAGTCTCTAACATGCAGTTCACTGTGTGGTGTTATTTAGGTGAGGCTAGGACCTGTCCCAGAACCATTTGACCTTCACAGACAGAGCAATTTCCTGAAATATTAATAAGTAGTTTGTAGATTCTGCAGAAATAAAGACCACTCCTTCTCTAAAGTCACCAAATCTGCATGGATCCATTTCCTTTCTGTGATATTTTTATTAAACACTTTGATATTAACAGAGGAAAGCTAAAACATTTGTATTTGCCAGTTTGGTTCACATGACATTAAAGGTCTGTTAAAACAGCCAGGAAGCAAGATACCCTCTATTAAAGAAGAAAAAAAAAAAAAGTTAGCATTAATTTGAATCACTGAATTGTAATACTACAGTTGGAGAGATTAACTTACACATTATTTCTACATACTTTCCTTCAGTCTCTCCCTAGGTACAAATATGATTAAATTATAATGATATACCTCAAAACTGTTTTCTCACAAGGGTAAACACTAAAAGGAAAATTCATCTCACATCTAGGCAACATCCACAACCAAAATAACTTACAAGTCTCCAAACACTGTTACTATGTTTGCTGCATAATCAGAAGGAAAACAGTTTCCCTTTTTGGCAGGGACCTACTGCTACTATCTTCTAGATGTAGTAACCCAAAGAAAACCACATGGAAACTATCCCACAGACTCAAGAAGGAAAGAGGATTATTGACCACTTGATGTTCAGATGTATAAGAAAGAAGCAGATGATCACTTCATGCTCTTTTCATGATACAAAGTGGTCATATTTTCAAGTAGCAACACATATTTTAAAAAGAAAATGCCAGGAATTAATGTGCTTCTTTATCTCTGTTATGGGAAATAATTGGAGGGGTGTATTTTGAATAATAAATTGAAGCTATGGCCACTCTGGAACCAATGCAGTTTAAAATATAATCTCATATATTAACAGCGATCAATAAAGGAAGTACACAAAAGTTGTGGATTAGCTTCCTTAAGACCCAGCAGTTCAACCCACCCACACTGACTACAGCTCAATTTAATGTAATTAGCCTGATCCTGTAAACTAACAAGGGCCAAGAAAAAAAGAAAGCATCAGCAATTCCTTGGCTCTGTTGACATAGCACCAAAAAGCATTTCACAATGCCTTGCCAAAAGAAAACAGACTTTCACACAAGTTAAACAGTATGCATTAAATCATGTATCAAATAATTACATCATTTGCTTAAATCCATCCCAGGCCTCCTTTGCAGAGATATTACAATTCAGATGAATCATGACTGTTCAGCAATTATTGATCAACTAGACTGCCAACATAAAGACTTAATCTGAGCAGCAATTCTCTAACTTGAATTTCCTGTGGCTGCACCGAGACACGACTGCAGCAGACACTCAGCATGACAGAACCAGCTTCTTCACCATCCAAGAAAGCTATTAATTGCACATGTTTAAGCATTAGTCCAGTTCTGTTACTGCCTTTGAGCTGACTCATGATGCAGAGCATACACCTCTGTGGTTCAATCTTATAGGGTGCTCAGCACTCTCACTGCTAGGGAGGGCCACAGGAGGGAGAATGTTCAGCTTCTCCACACTTGCAGAATCACACTTCCTGTCAGGAGAAGAGGCCAAAAAAATCTCTACAAAATCAAATCCATAAATAAAAGTTGTTCCTGAATCACCATCTGGATTTCTTCAGAAAAAAAAAAAAAAAAAAAGAGCATGTGCCAGCTATATAATCTCAAAAGATTTATGAAGTCCTGACATGCTAGAGCTATTTTACTTATTCCTAATATTCAGCACAAATGCTCCACCTCAAATAAACTCTGTAATTCTTAATTATAGCTTTTTATAGATCCCTGAATCAATTCCTTCCCTTTGTGCTACTTAAGTCCCCTGCCCCTCTGGCTCTGACTCAAGAAGTGAAACTTCAAGCACATCTGTGAAGAATAGGACAGTGAAGCTGTGACACTCATGAATGCCCTAAGTGCCTTACTGGACGGGGACATTCCTTAGACACGATACCTGCATTTGTATACTTTAAATTAGTACTTTGAAAGCTCCTTAGACAGAAATCCCCTCTTCTCTGTGACATTCTGAGCTTCTCCTCCCTAAGGATGTTTGGCATGCAATCTGAACACCACTTCTGCAAAGTGCTCCAAGGAGCTCCCTGCTTTATCACTCACAGCACACCTACAACCCCCACAGTAGAGATTCTACACATCTGTCCCTCCAGAAAGGGCCTCAATATCCCATACCTACTCCTCACACAGTTCCTGCTCAACCAGCCCTGGGCCCTCTGGCCTTTCGTTAAGGCTCCCCTTCATCCTTCATTGTCTTTCCCAGCTTGCCCACAGCCCCAAAGCTCAGCAGCAGCAGCAGGAGACACAAAGTGCTAACAGAAGCTCTTCTGTGCCAGCCTGGCAAAGGGGCAAGAAAAGCTCAGATCTTTAGGCAGGAGAGCTGTGTAGGGTAGAAATGCAAACACTTCTTTTCCAAGGCTTTCAGCGACCACACTCAAAGCATCCAGAGTTTCTCCAGTATTGCATTCAAATGCAAAACAAACAAACAAACAAACAAATAAATAAATAAATACACATATGCAGTTGGAAAGTTTATCCTAGAGATGCAAGTACTGCAGGGACATGGTTTAGGGGTGAAGTTTGTAGAACAGGGTTAATGGTTGGACTTGATGATTCTAAGGGTCTTTTCCAACCTGAATGATTCTGATTCTACATTGGCTTCAATTTCATTATAAGACAGCTAGAAGACAGAACTGTTAAAAATTCCCATTTTTACTCAGTATTTTTACTTTACAATTCAGTATGCACATTCCAGATTTTTGGCTGGGCTTTCTCACCCCTCAAATGAGACTGGTATCAATTTTTCCTGCATTCTTTGCAGCACCATTGTAATTTTTTTCTTTTGATGTTTCAAAGCCTTCCTACACATTTCACAGGTTTAACTGCTACATGTAACTTTTTCCAGTTTGTATTAAAACATCCATATTCACATGACATCTACATTGTCTTCTTAATAACTAAAAAACAGAATTTCAAACTAATAATAAAAATATCAGAATCTGATGTGGACTCCTTGTGTGTCATCCCCAAGGCCTGTATGCACCTGCAGTTTCTCACTTACTTTGAAAAGAGACAGCTGAAAATGCCCAGCAGCACAGCAACACGCAATGACAGTTCAAAATGCCTAGCATAAAGGTGGACAGCAACCAAACTTTAAAAATAAAATAATAAAATAAAAAAGTGGCTCATAGGGTCCAAAACCACATGAAGATACCAGTTTGGCACCTCAGGACAGTCAGAGAATAGAGCATCCAAGAACCAGTGAGAAAAAAAAAAAAAGGAGAAAGAAAAGAAAAAACTGGTTCTTATCCAAAGTAGTTCTTAATTCTTCTGTGACCTTGTATGAGCTGAACAGTTAGGCTCTTAAACAGTGCTCATATTTGAATCATTCTACAACTGATGGAAGTTCACCTGCAAATCAAGCTGAACATCAAGAGATGTGTTACTTCTCCTTTTGTTATCATTATTTCTAGAGCAATCTCGTTTCTGGCATGAGAAAAGATACTACTTTAGCAGAAAACATGTAATGAAAAAATGCTGATTAGAGAAAAAACGCTTAGTCTTAATGGAGCCAGAAACAACTATAGAAGCATACTCAACTATAAACTGCAATTATAGCACTTCTTAAATCCAAGAAATAACAGTTCATCAAAATGAAATATGCATAATAATAATCTATAATAATTGTAAAAGTCATTTTTCCTAACCTAAAAAAAATTAGATGGGCAATCCACTCAAAGGATTGCTTCAAATCAAATCAAATCATAAAACATGTGTCTGAGCACAAATTGGCAAGCATAGCATAAGAGACTTGTTTATTGAAACCGAACTAAAGTTAAAGGGATTCCTTTTAGTTTGATTACCAAAAAATACATGCATACATAAAAGAACACTGTAAGACAGAATCATACAGCCTGAAAAATTTTATATTTTCCTATCACCTCTTTTTGATTACAAGGACCTCCGCAGCAGGCTTAAAAGAGCTGTGCTGCAAGCAAACTGTTATTAAGCAACACACATGCAGGAAAAATTAACATTTACTGACATACAAAAATACATACTTTAATTTTTATGAGTTTACATGCAGGAACAATTTAGGTCATCAGGTATAATTCCCTATGTATTTGTTCTCAACCAAACTGCAACTTGTCTCAATACATACAACATGCAAGGTTTACTTTTGCTCTGGCACATCACATTGAAGGTAGACTCACTAAGAATGTAAACTAAAGGCAGAAGGGCATGTGTTTTCCAAACTTCATTAATTTTCCTTAGTATTAAAACTACCCTAAGACCCCTTGGACCTAACTCAATTATAATGAACAGAAGTCATTTCCCAGCGATCAAAGGACAAAAAAGGATATTATTTTCTCTTTTGATCACTGATGTAAAACTAATGTTTTCTTTGGAAAAAAAAAAAAAAAGTAAAGTATATTGAGTAATTTAGTGATCAATTAAACATCTCTTCAATAATGTTTTATAAATTATTTGAGCAGTTAGCTTCTCAAAACTACTAGAGTTCAAACGATTAATGTTCTGGACCACTTGAAAGCTGGCACTCTAATTCTTCTTAGAGTACAAACATTCATTTCCTATCCCGTTAGTATGTGATTTTAAATACGTGCAGCAGGTTGCTCAGGGCCATCTCCAGCTCAGTAGAGCACCTCCAAGGATGGAGACCCCATAACTGCTCTGAGCAACCTGCTCCTATGTTAAACCATCCTCATAGGAAAAAAAAAAAAGTTTTTCTTATGTTCAGAAGGTAATTTTCTGTGTTTCAATTTGTTCCTAGGAAGTTAATAGGCACATCAGAAGTGAATGAGTAAGGTACAGGTGAAGACAGGCAGCACTTTCCAAAATAAATAAATTTATTAAATAATTCTAATATATATACAAGCAAGTCAGCATATAAAAGAAAGTTATGATCCTATTCTCTGCTAAAACCTCCCCTCAGCTTTTAAAACATTCCCAGAAAATGGACTATATGGGGATGACTGTCTTTAAACATCTGCATGCAAAGACCTATGCTTTACGCTGCTACGTATTAGAGCAAGAAAGTGTTAGCTTATTGCAATTGTCATGGCAAAGCAACTGTCTTCATGAACAGGGCCTCTGATAACAAGCCAATCAAATCTCATTTTTATGGACAATGAAAAAATTCTCCATGATTCTTACCTTTCCATCCACACATAACAGAAAGGCAGTACTCACAACCACAGCTATGGGGATAAGACACTATTAAAACAAGCATCATTGTTAAATGCTATCTTTTCCTTGCAGAGACGCCTTTTTTTGTCCTTACAAATATGCTGTCATTTGCAAGACATTTATGCCTTCTTGGTACAAGAATGAAATATCCTCTGTGTCCGTGAAATGTCTTAGGAAATCTAAAAGTGTGGTGGGTATTGGCTAAGATCCTGGATAAGTTCTTTTCCCCCCTGCTAGAAAAATCTTCCATATGAACAAAAGTCAGTAATTTTGCCATCATTTAGCTTCAGTCTGGGACTGGCCATGACCCACTGGCAAAGGTATTTTTTTATTTTCAAGGCAGATAACTGCTTCTAACACTGAATCACTTTCGGGAAAGAAAAGACAATGTCATAATTTTGTTTTAAAGAATGATTCAGTGGACAGGTCTGCAACAAAGATTTGTACTGTACTTTGAGTCACAGCAAGTAGCTGCATATGCAGCACAAGATTAATAAAATAAGCACCAACCTATTTCTACTCTGCAAAAATAGAGGAATATTGCCAGTATTCTTCTACTAGATGCCTACATGTTACTTTACCTATACAAATAAAATGAGAATCAACCTGTAACAAGATGAGGTGCTACAGTTTTAAGCTTACTAAATTGTAGTAGGATCCAGAAGTACTTGAGCAGCTCTGATGCCCTCAAAGCACCACCTTAATAGTACAACTGCACTATGCAAGTCTGAGACTAGTATCAGCATCATCACCACCTCCAAAGAGGAGGAAAGACTGTCTCCAGGAACAGAGGAGGAATGCTTCCATAAGGGGGGGGGGGGAGCCAAGAGGGAGAGAGAGACAGCTGCTGCAGAAATTTGTCTTCCTGTTTCCAGTTTTTCAAATATGCAGTTTCCTTACATTATACTTAATTTTGACTTGTCATTGTTGCATTCCATGACAGTTTTCTAACAAGCAGCAGGAAGTTGCTTCGAAAAAGAACAGCACTTTCAATAATAAAGTAATGAAATGCCTATACATAGTACAGTTTTGAGTTTGTATTTGTAATTCCAGATAAAAAGTAAATATCAGCAAGCTATTAATCTAAGATATTCATAAAGGTCACAGAGCAGAGTAGCAGAATCTACACCTAGGCACATAAGTCATTATCCTTGTCTTTCGCAACATAAATACATGAAAGAGATCATAAAGGATAGTAATGGTACGAAGCAGTGCTCATCACAACCATATCCTCCACATCCTGAGGATTCAAGGCTGTGGCCCTTAGAACATATGCATGGCTTGTGCTAACATCTGTGGATTAACTAACATCTGTGGATTAATGAATGCCAAACCAAGAGCCCAGTGCAACTTTCAAACTCACAGGTACCTCTACACGCACCCAGATTCAGGATCCACCACTTCATTCTTCCTACCAGTCAAGGGCAAGCCTGATCTCCACACACTCATAGTGGAGAATTTAAGTAAGACTCATACTGGTGCCCCTACAGAATGTCAGAAGACCCAGCTCCCAGGACAAAATTGCAGTTTCCTCCTCAAAAGGTCAGTAGAGATGAACATGCTGTTTCCTTGATGTAGTTATAGCTTGGGAGTTAGTGTAGCAGCAAGAAATCAGGAACAGAGAATAACAAATAAGGAGAAACTGACCAATGCACAGATTTTCAGTGTGCAACATTCTAACGTATTTTGAATCTCCTAGCCAGGAATTACCTGAGTTGCATGTTAGTTCTTTTCATTCAAGCAGATTAAAGTGATTTTTTTGTTAAATAACTCCACAGTGACACACACTTCTGTTCTATGACGAGTCTCAAGTCCAGGTCACATGTCTCAGCTACAGCAGATCCCAAGAGCACTAACTAACCCTACTAATGTAGGGTTACATTTCTCAGCTTCACAAGAGCAACAGTGGAAATGCAGCCCGCATCCTGGGGAGCGGAGGTAGCACCACACTGCACTGAGCTCTCCTAC
Organism: Ceyx melanurus; assembly: GCA_024611195.1. NCBI lineage: Eukaryota > Metazoa > Chordata > Aves > Coraciiformes > Alcedinidae > Ceyx > Ceyx melanurus. Next base: position 2,314 of record JANHGL010012872.1, on the reverse strand, counting down.
AGCACAGGACTCAACTCCAGCTGCTTAAATTATAAAAACGATGCAGGTTTTTTAGAACACTTGAGAAATGCAAATCGTTTTCAAGACAGAGTAGTTATTAAAGATCTGTCCTAGCACAGCCAGGGGTTAGAGACCCCATCAAGAAGGGGACCCGAGGAGCCTGCACCGCCGTGCTCTGCGGGGAGTTGTGCAGGGTGACCCGCCCTGACCTCCGAGCGCTAAGAGGGCGACGCGAGGGGAAGGGCGGACAGGGCCGTGCTCTGTACAGCTCCTCTGACACCGCAGCAGCCATAAACCTCACGCAGACTCCCTCCCCGCGGCACCCGTGCCCGGCTGCCTCCCGCGGAGCCCCAGCCCCGTCCGGAGGGGGCACCCTGGGCACCAAGGCCGCCAGGGTTGGTGCTCCACTACCACCGCAGGCCCTGGCCCGGAGCGCAGCGCCTGACACGAAGAGGGTCCCGGCGCGGCCCGCGAATTCCCTCCCACTCGCCCGCGGCTCTCTGGGCTGCCGCCCGGTCGCCCTCACCAGCCAACTGAGTCACGAAGGCCTCCGCCACCAGCGTCATGTCGCAAAGAGCGGGAGGCAGCAGGCCGAGGACACGCACCGGAACCGGCCACCGCGCCCCTGGGGCAGCAACTGCATCCGGGGCCCGCCCCGCCCACGCCGCCCGGGGCGGGATCCAGCGACCGCCTTCCCCGGGACGGCCACCGACGCTGGGAAGCGAGGCGGGGTGCTGGTAACCTACGGATTGTAGGTCAGATCCTTTCCTCGCTGATAGTGGTCAGTGGGTAGAGGAGGGAGACTCCGGCAGGCACTTAGAAGTGAGGTAGTGGTTGGGATTCCTCTGACTCTTCTCCGTCAAGTGCAGCCTGAGGAAAAGCGGCTTTCGGTTCATATCCCGTGGCGACGTTACTGAGGTGTCACCGCATTTTTAGCCACGGTGGTGTAGTACTTTCCTTAACTCGGAAATGTAATCCGAGGGGCGTGAAAAACAAAACTGCAGTTTAACAAATGGTGGGAGAACAGCGACCAGTATCCTACTATATGAGAATATTGATCCTAGTCCTGTGTCTTGCAGTGGGTTCTTAGGGTGAGTTCTACCCAAAGAGCAGTGGAGAAGCCTGGGCTCAGGGAGCAATGGCATCTCTTACTAAACTCAAGACAGGTACTGAACCCTTCAGCAGTATAAACATGGCCGGCCTCTGAAATACTGCTGACGTCTACTAATATTTTTACAAGAGGACCTGGGAGATGGCAATTAAGACTTTTGGTCTCCTGCATATATTTTAGCTGTTTGCTTTCAAACACATCAACTGTTGATGGCCATTCAAATTACAGTCTAATTGGACAAGTGTATGACAGGATTTAAGATTAAACAAATCACCAGAAAGCAGTCATTTTAATTATTTTCTCCACATCTGAGTTCTGCTAGGTGTCACATGCAGTTCTCAGGTTCATGAAGCACATTGTAGGCTACATCCAGTTTAAGATGGATAAAGTGGTATTATGTACCAAATGTCAATAACAAAATTAAGTGGGAGAGGACATTGCAGAGTTGTTCTGTGTTGCAGTATAACCTTTCTTCATACCAAGAGAACCAGCTGCTCAACAGACATCATCAAAGCACTTTCTCAGCACGTAATTGGGAACCTCTGCACAAGCTACTGCTCTCCATTTCTATGGAGCAGGTCTCTTAACAACTCAGGGCTTTCTGAGACACAGGAGGAGTGCTGATAGTCATAGATTCAATTAGGAATGGTTCTGTCTGATAAAGAACTGTGTGGAAATTTTGCTGATGAGTGAAAGCTCTGAAGACTGCCTGTGTAGTACAACTGGTGTTTGAGAATAGGGCAAGCAGCAGCAAGAGACAGCAACCAAACCAGCACTGAAATGCCTTCTCCTCACCTGGCACATGGCCAGACTGCCCCTCTTACATAATTTAGGGCATCCAATGGGCCTCTCTGCATTATGCTGCATGTCAGGTCTTCATCTGAGGGGACATCAAATTCCAGGGGTCCATAGCCCTTGAGTGAGTGCAATAATGGAGTGGGGGAGGGGGGTGGAGGGAGAATCTGCCCACCCCCACAAGGTGGGACATGCCTCCAAGCCTCCCCCCCTCCACCACTCCCCCACCTTCCAACTGGTTATAAGAAGACTGACTGTCTTCCAGAAGGGCCTTATATCTGCTTTTCAGAGGCACCTGAAGAATAGAAGCAGGCAAGGGGGGTGCTCTCCTTCTACTATGCCCATGAACTTGCCTCCACTCACCCCCTTTGCTTGGGGGTCTGTTATTTGTGTGAGAGAAGCAAGGCA